>JARHVA010000349.1:1420000-1652500 GCA_037957365.1 Torreya grandis
GGTCAGAGGATATGAATGATTGAGGACCAATACAATTCATGTGAGGGATTATTAGTAACCCCTACCATTCATACCAATCATAAAAATTGATTGTATGTAGTGACGAGGGATTTTTATGAAGGCAAATCATGAAAATAGTTTCTTATGCAAGAATAAGGGAATCTACGCCACATATGGAGGAATTAAACAAATTTGAGAGACATTTATCCTTAATTTCCTTTTAAGACCTATCTCATTCCATATTACATGATAATGTAACTCCTTCTCATTGCTTTACAAGTGTCTTAGTGACTCTTGAGCTTCCTTTTCTCTCTTTCTTCTCATAATTGCTATAAATTGTAGCCTTTTTGGTTGTTGTATGGATCTCTCCACCTAGGTATGGTGAAGCCCTACCAAATTTTTTCCTTGAGCTAATAAATATAGTTGTTTTTTACCTCATTAAATATTTCACTAAGTGCATATTATGGTTGTTGGTCTTATGTAAGTGTAGTTTTGCTTACCTTCGCATATTACTTTTCCTAGTGCCTTATGTATTTTAGAATCTCTCTTTTACAGGTTAGAAAGAGGTATCTAATGTGGATTTTAGGTATTGAGTATTATATTCAATATTTTTTCTTATAATTCATATTGCCTACGTCTTCTTAACCTAGGATCTCTTCAAGATCCCATGCTTGAAATATTGATGTGGAAGAGAAGATTGTCATTGGATGAAGTGTATGTGTAGACTTCTCCTTGGTTCCATGTGCATGTTAAATGGTGTGAGTAGACAAATTATTTGGTGTATCACCTACCCTATACTATTTTTTATTTCAGCTATCCTTCTCCCTTTTCATCCTCCCAAGAGTTAGTAATAGGCTTGAGTTATATTGATACATCAAGGGGAACTAACCCCTAATATAGAGATACACCTCACATTTGGGTCACCCAAAACCCTAAGGTGGTTCCATTGTGACACTTGAATGAGGAGAGGATTTTCATCCCCTCAAGGGGTGAATTTTAAAATGCAAATAGTTTTTGGCATGCCTGGTGGGACTCTTATTCCAATAGTTTGAGGAGCTTTAGTGTTCTCCTCAAGATACCAGCCTTTAGAGGTAATTTCACTGCACCAATGGTAACTCCA
This sequence comes from Torreya grandis, assembly GCA_037957365.1. NCBI lineage: Eukaryota > Viridiplantae > Streptophyta > Pinopsida > Cupressales > Taxaceae > Torreya > Torreya grandis. The sequence goes on from JARHVA010000349.1 coordinate 1,421,121, forward strand.
AGTATAAATATACTGGTTAAGTAGTCTAGGTATTATCATTGAAGTTGTTTTATTGTTCTACACAATTCTCATAAGTTTCATGGATTATTTTGATCTTGAGTTTGTCCTGACACAAGTTGGAGAGACATATCCTTCTTTGCCTATTCCCCCTCAATATGAATAAATCATTGGTGAATCTTGTCATGATCCATATCAATAATATGCTACCTATGACCAGCCCTATCAAGCTTGTGCTTCACCTAGTCCACCTAGTTTCTCTCCAAGTCATTCTATTGCAAGTTTCAAGAATACTCTCATTGGCTACAAAAACTATATGTTAGACCTTGATACTAGAAATGGTTGTGGCCAAGTCATTCCTAGTGATTATAACAAGAGTGTGAGAAATGATTCAGAGTAAGCCAAATAATAATGGATGCCTATGGAGAGAGATAATTAGCAAGGTCTTACTACTGAGATGTTTGATGTTTTTGGCCTAATTTTCCACTAAAAAGAGATGTTGAGAGCTCATGAACCAACTTAGTCTTGGCATCCCCAATATACCCCACATCAACCTTCAAGTGTGTAAACTTTGACCACTCAAAATACTAACCCAAGAATGATTCAAAATGCCCCAAAGCCCTTCATGCATTCCCCAAATTTTCCCTTATTAGAAGTCCATCCAAGAGAGCAACTAAAGGAAGGAGGACATCATGGTTGAGTAGGTTGATTTATTTGGAGAAGATCGTGAGAAAGGAGGTTTGAGTTTGGAAGACAATCTTGGAAAGAAGATCGAATTAGCAAACCAACTTTTAAGGAAATCTATCATGGTAGTAGAAAATGGAGAGCTTTCTAAGCCTAGATTTCCAAGTTGGACACAAGATGCCAAGCCTAAAGAAATCCCAATTTTCTTAAATTTGTCATTTACCTCTCCATTGGCATCTCAGCCCCATGGACAAATCTATAAGCCTACCTTCCCAAGATGGAAAGAAGTAGTGGTAGCTTGTGAAAATAAGAACAAAGCATGATTAGGTTAAGAAGTTAGAAGTGAAGAGAAACTTGAAACTATTCAGCTCCCTCCCACCCTTCCTCAAAAAACCATTGAACCCATCCTTTCACTTCCTCCAATTGACCCATTTTCCCCTTCTTTTACCACCTTCTATCCAAAAGGACCTATAACATGGGGATATAATGTGGATTAGATGAGTGAAGAAAGATAATATTCTAATGGAGAGGAACACATTACCCCTTGGAAGACTTCTTGGGCTGAAGTTTCTAGTTTTGAAATAACTAGCATTGGTATCACTAAAAGGGAGAATGACATGGAAGTTTCAGATTGGGTTGAAGATGAAGAAAAGATGACTTCTTGTGAAGAAACATCAAATTGGGATGATGAAGAAGACTGCCTTTCTTGTGTTGAAGAGGATGTCTTGGAAGAATTTCTTTTGGAACCCAAAGAAAGAGAGAGTAAAGAGGAAGTATTCTTTTGTTTTGAGTCTCCTATCTATGATGACTATGGAGATGAGAAAGAGGAGGTTTTCAATGAAGTTTCTAAGCAAGAGATAAGTCTACCATTGTATCAAGAAGAAGATATGGGACATACCTATATGTATATGTTGAAGGAATATGAGGATTGTGAGAAGACAAAACTCCTAAGAGGACAAGATCAAGAGGTTGAAGAGTAGGCATGTGTTGAGAGGGATCATGAAAGAGAGGCTTTGAATGATGATGGGGAAACCTATGATGAGTATGAGTAATTTGAAGAGGGTTTGAAGTTTGATTCTATATTCTCATGTGAAGCTACTCCTATAACCATGAAGGAAAATTTTTAACAACAAACCTTACTAGAGTACCATGATACAACACTTCTTAAAGGCTTTGAAGAGGTTGTAAAAAGTGAGAAGGACAATGAGGCCTTTCAAGAAGATATAGATTTCTAAAAATCTATCCCATGAATAGAGAGGTAAATCTACCATGATGAGACAAAGGGAAAACAATATGAAGCATGTTTCCAAAGACAAGAAGACCTCATCTACTTTGGAGACTTATTTTAGATGATTCCATTAAATGACAAGTGATGCTAAGGAGAAAAAAGAAACATGGGTCATCTAGTAATACATTCAAAATGAAGAATGATTGGCACCCTCATTCATATAGTGAGGAAGGAGATTCAAGGTAATTTCATTTTGATCTAGGAAGGGAGGTATGTTTAGTTTAATGTACATAATTAGTTTGCTTATTGTTGGGTCTTGTGTTCCTTAAGTGCTTAGTAGCAAAAGTGTGCCTTTGCTCTATGTGTTTTCTTGGTCTTGTTGTGTGTTATCTTTCCTTTGTGTGTTTTTAGGTCAATAAAATATTTTTTTAGTCAAGTAAAGGTTTGACCCTACTATTTTAGAGTGCATTTGACTCCCTTTACCCAATGGATGGGATAAGGCTATTGGTCCTTAACATTGGCAAGCATGTTACCCCTAAGAATTGCCAAAAGTGTTGCCCAATTTTGTTTTATAGTCAAACTAGGTCAACCCCTCCATTTATAATTTTTTTTTATAGGTTTCCATATGTCATATAGAGTTCTTATGTTTGTTTAAATACCTTACCCATCCTTGTTCCAACCTTGGTTTAAGCTTATCTTCCTTGTGCTAGTCTAGTCAACTAAAGTCAACCTTAGTTAAACATGGTCAAAGGATCAAATTATCTTTAAAATGTCCTATTGTGGTCATTTAGATGTTTTAAGGTGTTTCTAAGTCTTTATTTTTTCCTTTACCATGTCTTATGTGCAAAAGGTGTCATTTTGGCATATTTCTAGTTCATTAAATGACTTGTACAGAATTTTAAGGAAGAATAGTTATTCATAAAGCTGGTTTTCAACATGAATGGGGTTAGTGAATGTTAGTTATTAGTTATATGTTATTCCAAGAAGAATTTTTATGTAGAAAAAGGTATTTTCTCCTTGATTTTAGGCCTTTATTAGCACTTGTATGGACTTGAGAAGTCCACTTTCAACTAAAAACATGGGAAAAGTGTATCTTAATCTCTATATGGTATTTTAAACACTTAATGTGTATATTTTTTGTTATAACATTCATTATTTGCTTCTATTTCTTCCTTTTTGTCTTTGTAAGCAAAAAAAGGTCAATATAGAATGCTTGGTGTGAGCCGTATAGGTGGAGTTGGAAGGAACGCTCTTGGGGTTGAAATTAATTTGAGTATACTTCAAATCCATGGTAGGAAGTTTAAATTCCATATATTCTCCTTTATGAATCATTATTAAGACTCTACGTAGCTTTTTATGCACTTCAATCCATGAGGGGTCTATTTTTTTGAGCTAGTTTCTAATTCTTTTGATTGGTTTTGATAGGTTGGTTGTTTTTAAGTGTTTTTACATGTTTTAAAAGAAATTTACATAGGTTTTCTATTATTATTTTGTATTTGGAGCTCTCAAATGCTCAAGGGTATCTTTTAGGCCTATTTCAACTAGGCAGTCATGAAAGTGCATTGCAAGCATCATTATAAGAGATCCTCATATTGAAGAATGAGTTTTGAGGATGATATACAAGTTTTATTTGTGAATTTTATCCAATTGAGAGTTGAAAATTGCATTTGAGATCTTAGGAGGCCTTTTAAACAACATATTAGTGCTCAATTCCATCCTCTCTGCCTTATATCTTAGAATTTAGCATCTACAAGACCCTGATGATGTCATGGTGATGTATGGAGAGGTAGATATGTGCTCAGATTGATTAAAATTATTAAAAGAGTAGTGATATGCCTAAGAAAAACACACAAAGTTCACAATTATGAAAGGTTTCATCTTGCCCATATTATGGATCACTATGGTGCTATTGGCCATTTTTTGGCTCACATATCAAAGTTTGCCTAAGTATGAAAAAGGGAGCTTTCAAGAAAGACAATGGTAAATATTTGGGAGGATTTCAAGTTTTCTAGTAGTGATAACTTTGAGTTTCTAAAGGCATAATTCAAATCAAGTTTCCAATAGTGCTTAGCTTCTAAATGTTTTATAAGTAGAAGTATTTTAAGTTTATAAACCTGAATTACTCATAGATAGTGTATTTTAGGTTCTCTAAGGAGCACTACTTGATTACTTCATAAGTTGTGAGCAATCAGAAGCCTAAAATAAGTAAAGGGTCTTAACAAACGCAATTTGGTCTTGAAAAATGGTGCTTCTCAAGTTCTTCAATGGATGAGTCTTTTTCAAAAAATCCAAAGGGAACTTTCAAAATATGAAGGGGATTTTTAGGGCAAAAGGGGCTAGCCAACTTTTTTGAAGGGATTTTTCTTCTCCAAGTGGATAGTTGCAATTTTCTCAAAGGGTATGTTACCCTATATAGAAACCATTTCAAAATTCTTGAAGGGTATCTTTCCCTTCGAGAGGATCATTCATGAGAGTCTAAAGGAACATGCAAAAATCTTGAAGGGTCTCTTACCCTTCAAGAAAGTCCATTGTGAAAAGCCTGAAAGGTAGTTTTGAAGATAGATGTAGATAAAAAGTCTGAAGGAATTCCTTTAAAAAAATTGTATGAAGAAATTCCTTCAAGAGATTTTCTTGAAAGAAATAATCTGGAAAAGAAACTCGAGACCAAGTGTCCAAAGGAAATGATGGGCCATCAAAATTAGGATAAACAACTAGCCATTAGAAGTAATCAGGTTTGAAAAGCTTGAAGTCTTAAGGCTTGGGAACTAATAAAGTGAGAAGACTTCAAGATGGATAAACCCAAAGTAAGTAGGATTGAAGAACCCAAATTACTCTACATAGAGTAAATTAGGTTTCTCAAAGTACTCTACTTAAAAAGGCTTTATAAGTGAAGGGTCTGGGAAAGTCCAAAGTTGGGGAGTTTAAAGAACTTGAATTACTCTACATAGAGTAAATCAAGATTCTCTAAGGGCTCAACTTAATCTTGGTCCAATAACATGGGAATCATGATGCAACAAATGGAAGGTTTCCACAAGGTGTAAATAGAGTAGAAAAGGCTAATTAGTAAAGGATAAGTGGCATAAGTATGTTCAATAAACATGGGAGAGTTCAAGCAGCTCATAGCTAGAAGTTATGAAGGCTCTCATCTACCATGGTTCACTACCTTTAATCACCATTGATGCTTAAATGCATCATGACAAAAATAAACATTCCAAATGCTCATAACATTACTTTTTAGATGTGCCAAAGAAAGTCAAAAATATGGGAGGGGCTCGAGAAGTTTGTTGAGTGATCCTAAGTGGCACATTTAGGGAGAATAATAAAGTGCAACATGAGAGTTCCCACCATTGGTGACTTCTTCTCTCTTCCCCCTTTTCTATATATATAGAGTCTTTGAAGCCAAGAAAATGATCCCCAAATTCATTATAAAATTACTCTATAGGAATCACTTTTTAAAAGACTCTTTTGAAGCAATACAAGGAAGACTTTTCTATTTCTAGTTAAAACAAGTGTGTAGATTTGGTTTCATTTTGTAGATTGCATGATTTTTATTCATCACCTACAATTTCTTGCAGCACCTTGATTTTAGTCCTCTCAGTTTTATGTAGGATTGCATGAAGTGTCTATGTGTCAAACTCCTTTGAAGTGTTACTAGTCCATAGTGTCTCCCTTAGACTTATTTTGTTAACCTTCAAAGTGTAAGGATTATCTCCAACCTCCATGAAAAATCTCCATGCCTATGACCTTGAGATAAAGAATAGCCTATGTCCTATTTGTATTCATTAGTAGTTGGCTCTTTTCTTAGACTAAGTTGATCACTTATTTTGGTGCATCACCTTCCTCAGCTTAGATTTTCTTTTCAGTCATCCTTCTACCCCTTTTACTTAGCAGATAGTAGATTTTAGTGTGAGATCAAGAGCTGAAGTGAAGCACATGAGGAAATATCCTCATAAAAAACCTAGAGGTTCAACCTCACCATAGGACACCCATGTCTTGATGTTTTCACCATGCTTATAGCTGGAAGTGAGGGAGCTTGAAGAACTCTCTCACAAGGGTGTTATTTTGGCATACTCGATGGGAAAACTACCATTTCATTTTCATTTTCATTTTCATGAAATATTGGTCAAATTTAATGCTATTTTTATCATTTTTCAATATTTGTAACATTCATACTTTAACATCTGGAAATTTTAAAGAACACCTAGTTATCTGATGGTAGAGCAGTAGCTATCTTTCATGCCAAAGGTGACTACAAGATTGAATTTTATAGGTATTCTTTTTGAGTTTATTGAATTACCTTTAAACTTATCAAGAAGGTTAAGGTTCACCCATACTCACCCTTACGTAAGAAGCTATCCTCTTAAACCAATCATAAAGTATACCTATGCAAGAATATCTTTATCAGCCCCTCTTGCTACTATGATTACCTAAAGATATTTTATGGGATTTAGTTGCAAAATCCATTTAAACTTACCATAATATGATCCTATACTAGTATCATCCCTCAAAAGTGTTCCATATTACATATGAGACCAAGCTATAATTCCTATTGAGCACATAACATACATAACCAACTTCTACAACATTCACAATATCATAGTGGATAACATGGCTATTAGGATATTGGCTATATCTTTTAAAGGAAAGGCATTAGACTGGTATAGGGGCCTAGCTCATAATTCTATCCATTCATGGGATGAGATAGGAATAACCCTATGTAAAAGGTTTTTAGATAAGAGTGATCATCTATCACTTACAGATTAGCTGGCTATAATCAAGAGAGCTCCTCATGAAGTCATGCAAGACTTTAATACAAGATTTTAGAAGGCATGGAATAGAATTCTACTAGTTATTAGACCATCTCTAAACTTTTATTTCTTGTATTACTTGAAGGATCTCAACAATTACATATCTATAATGATTTAATATATGGGAGGAGACATACTACCAGATGCATATGAAGTGGCCATCAAGGCAAAAAATAACCTAGTTCAGGTTGGCAAGATTACTTCCAAACCCCCAATGCCTCTTTTTGAAAAAATTATACCACCTCATGTAGTCATTCCTCCACTTTATGCTATACTTCCAATACCAACAATTACTATTGTGCCTTCACCTAAGCAAGAGAAGGCCTTCACTAGTGGATCCAACAACTCCCAAGAGTAGAATAATTACTTAGAGTTGAAAAGCATGATCCAATCCTTGGGGAATGATGTGGTCAATGTGGAGAGATAGAAGGCTTACGAAAATCCTTACCAAATTTTTTATCAACCTTATAAATAGCCTTATAAAGCTAATAGGCCACCCTACAAAGGAGGTTTCCAAGGACATGGGTAACCTAACTATGCTAGGTAGCATAATTATAATCTGAACGTTGTAGGCCTTTCCAACTCCTTGGTCCTAGTTCAAAAAAATGTAGCTCAAGAAGATGAAGGGATAATTCCTTGGAATCATTCTTTTGTATAATCTATTGTCCCAACTAATGGCTCCAACCAAGCATTCAATGATCAATGGTAGCAGGCTGTTGCTTATGGATATAACTAGGCTCTTATAGCCCAAAGCACAGAGGTGCCCATGCTAAAAAATTAAGAGTATCCTCCATAAGAACAAGGATTAGATTAGAGGTCAAACCATCTAGAAGCCTTAATGGTCATAAATGGACAAGAAGAGTGATATGCATCTAATCAGTAGGTTACTCCTAGTTTGGCCCACACCCTAGTCTCAACAAATACAAGGTTTAAGAGGAGGAATATGGGTGACAATCAAGAAGATTTCAAATAACCTCTTATCACCACTCATTCACTAAAAAAACCAACAAAAACTACTCCCAAAACCTAGGTAAAGGTTGGGGGTACACCAATCAACATTATGGAGCAAATGAAAAAATCCAGTGTGAGCATACCAATGTGGGACATGCTTTCCATGCCTGACCAAGTAAACATTCTTCAAGAAGGTTTGTCCAAGATGAGTGTTTCTACAACTATAAGTAAGCAACCAAGAAATTAAGCTAAATTTTTCACTAATTCAACCAAGATTCCTTTGGGAGAAAGGTCAAGTAGTGTGACCAAGCCCCCCATTCTACATCTCATTAATCATTGGCAACTCTTTGGTGCACAATTGCTTGGTCGATAGTGGGGATAGCACCTCAGTCATGCCAAAGTTATTACTAACCAACTGAACCTTAAGTATGAGCCACACACCAAGGGAATCCTACAGTTTGATGGTTCTTACATAAATCCATTAGGTATCATCAAGAATTTGAGCCTAACCTTACATGCTTGTCCTATCATGTTCATGGTGCAATACGTGCTGATCCTGGATATCACTCCTTACTTTACATTATGTCTCTCCAAAGATTTCATAGCCAAGATTAGGGGTTACCTTGTATTATATTGGTCTCACATGGAATTAAGAATAAGGTATGGGACTAAGGTCTTGATCGAGACTAAACCCATGGCATAATTCCACATTAAACCCCATCAACCAGATAACTTAAACCTCAATTGTACTATCCTCAATGAGGAGGAGTTTACAATTGGCCAGGAGATGAACAATCATCTTGAAAAGGTTCCAAACTTGTTCTTGGATGAGCTATGGGGAGATAACCATTTTTTTAACCCTTTAGAAGGTGTTGAGGAAAGAGACATGGGTGTCTATTTGCACATGAAGAGAATCAACCCATGCCTTCCCTCATTAGACCTAAGAAAGACCCCAATGGTTTATGGAAGTTTTTCTTTGATGGATCAAGGGGAAAAAATGTTTTAGGTGTTGGGGCAATGTTGGTTTCCCCTTTGGGTAATAATCTTTTCTCTTCCTATAGGTTCCATTTTAGTTGCTCTTCAAATGAGGTAGAATATGAAGGCTTGATCTATGGCCTTCAATGGGCCAATAAAAGAGGAATCAAACTACTACGAGTTTATGGAGATAACAAACTCATAGTAAGCTAAGTTAGAGGCCTAAACATTATAAATAATTATTTGATGAGGTCCTACAAAAATTGAGTGTGGGACCTAATTGAATATTTTGAGGCCTTTGACATTCAAGTTATCCCAAGAAATTAGAACTAGCATGCTGACAGGTTGGTAGCCTTGGGAGCTCAGTTTGACTTTCTAAATGAGTTGAAAGAAGCTAAGGTTCAACCATAGGTTAAGGTGGTGGTGAGGCCATCAGTTCTAAATAATGAATCCCACTAGCAAGTTTTTGAGAGTGACAAGAAAATTGCTTATTTCTTACATTAGGAAGCTGAGTTCTCTTCCTCCAACCAAGCTAAATTATAACATCAATATGAGGATTAGATTATTCAACTAAAGTTGAATAAACTTCCTAAGGGGTTGGTTATACTTGAGGGCCTTTTTCATGAAGGAGACTATATGAGAAAAGATGAGGCAATAATATCAACTGATGAAGAAAACTATGAGAGAGTCCTCATCTTCAAGGACAAGATTCTCAAGCTTGGAAAGATAAGAAATAAGGCTGAGAGGTTGGCTTTCATATCCTATTACCAAGAGTAGGTAGAAAATTTATCTTGGTAGTACAATGAATTGAAAGGTTTTGATCCTAAGTTAGCATGTGAGGAAAAAATAAAGGCTTGTTAACCCCAAGATTGAAGAGCTAATAAGGAAGGAGCTAACTAAGTTGATCGAGTCTAGGATCATCTTTCCCATCAAGCATTCATCATGGGTAGCCAACTTGGTGCTTATAATAAAAAAGAGTGGGGAGATTAGGATTTGTGTAGACTTTAGAGATTTGAACAAAGTCTCTTTGAAGGATCACTACCCTCTATCATCCATAGAGAAAATTCTCCAAGTAGTTATAGGGTCAAAATGCTTCTCTCTATTGGATGGATTTTTTGGCTACAACCAAGTTTGGGTGAAAGATGAAGACCAGTACAAGACTACCTTCACCACCAAATAGGGCATGTATACATACCAAAATATTGCCTTTCATCTATCAAATGTTGGCACAACTTTCCAAAGAGCCATGGAAATAGATTCCTAAGGGCTGCTAAACCAAATGGTGCTGGTTTACTTGGATGACATCACTCTAAGAATGCTAGCAAGCATATGCACCACCTGAGGTTGATTTCTAAAAGGTGTAAAGAGTATGGGATTTATTTGAATCCTAAGAAGTGTGTGTTTTCCATGCATGAAGGCAAGTTGTTGGGCCACATCATCTCAAAAGAGGGGCTATTCATTGATCCTAAGAGGATAAGTGCCATCTTGGCTTTATCCCTATCTAAGCATAAGAAGGGACTCCAAAGTTTCCTTGGAAAGATAAACTTTGTGAGAAGATCTATCCCTAATTTTGAAATTTTGGTCAAACACATCACTGCTATGCTAAAAAAGAACCAAGTATTCACTTGGTCAAATGAAGGCAAGTCAGCATTTGAGGCTATCAAACAAGCCATCACTCAAGCACCCACACTTATGAATCCTAATTTCTCAATGGATTTCATATTGTATGCTTTTTATAACATTGATAATATATTAGCTATGTTGATGCAAAGAAATGGTGAAGGACTTGAGCAGCCATTAGCATTTTTCAGTCAGGGGCTTGAAGAGTATGAGATGAGGTATACCTTTGTAGAAAAGCAAGTCCTTGCAGCAGTAAAGAGCCTCAAAAACTTTTGGCTAATGTTATCCAATAGAAGAATCCACCTTATGGTGTCTCATTCTAGGGTAAGAGACTTCCTTCTTAATAAGGATTTGAGTGAAAAAAGAGCTGGTTGGATTACCAAAGTCATGGAGTATGATATGGAGATCAAGGTCACTAAGATAGTAAGAGGTAAAGGATTATGTGAGAATATGGTTGATGACCTTCATGAAGACAAAGAGTTCATCTTGGTAACATAAAATAACCTATAAATAGATGCACCTCCACCTCACACTAGTTAGCTCTATGATATGATGCACTTTCTGCTAATAGGTGAGTGCCCTTAAGGTATGGACAAAACAAAAAGAAGGTATTTTAGACTTATGCTTTAGTTGATGAGGTTTTGTTTAGAAGAGACCTCAATGGAGTGCTCCTAAGGTGTGTAGATGGTGGTCAAATAGCCAAGATTGTGGGACATTTCTATGATGTGCCTACAAGAGGTTATTTTGCTCCAAGAACTACTACAACAAAGATCATGAGGGCTGGTTACTACTGGCCCAACCTCTTCAAGTATGCTTATACATGGGTGAGGAGGTGTCAAGAAAGTGATATTTTTATAGGTAAGTAAAGTTATCAAATTTCCCTCTCAACCTAATTCAAGTAACACAACCATTCATGCAGTGGGGTTTGGATTTCATTGGTATGATCAATCCCCCATGAAGTGTAGGGCACAAGTGGGTGATTACTATAATTGATCAATTCAATAGGTGGGCGGAAGCCATTAAATTAAAGGAATCTAATGAAAGTGTAGTCTTAGATTTATATGATAACATTATGACCAGGTTTGGTGTTCCATCCACTATCATATCTGATAATACATTAGATTTCCTTGGTTTGAAAATAATTGAATGGGCTCTCAAAATGGGCATCTACCTCATCACTTCCTTAAATTATTATCCTCAAGGAAATATATTAACTAAGTCCACAAATAAAATTTTTCTAAGGATTATCAAGAGGACCACAGAGGAGAATCAGAGGATTTGGCACACCAAGTTGAAGACAACATTGTGGGTTGACCAGGTAACTCCTAAAGATACTATTGGAAATTCTCCATATGTTCTAGTATATGTAAGGGAGTCCAAGTTACCCATTTCACTTAAGCTACCTACATTAGAGCTTGCCCATCAACTATAGCTACTAAAAGATGAACCCATGAATGTGAGATTGGTAGCACTCATAGAGCTTGAGGAGACAAAGGACCTTGCAGTAAATATGTTAGAGGCACTTCAAGCTTAGGTTGAAAGAGATTTTAACAAAAGAGATACAATAAAGAATTTTAAGGAAGGAGACTTGGTTCTTAAATGGGACTCAAAAAAGGCCAAACCAAGCAACCATACCAAGTTTGATAGCTTGTGGAGTGGCTCTTATTTGATCCATGGATGCAAATAACATAATGATTTTTAGCTTTCCCAACTAGATGGGGAGGTATTACCCATCCCAATAAATGGGATTCATTTAAAGCCATGTTATTAGAAGAGTTTGTTTCCATTGTAAATTTTTTATAGATTTTTATGTTTTTCTCTAAGTGCCTTGTGCACATCTATTTCAGTTGAGTTTCCCTTTCCTAAGTGCCTTGGACACAATTTGTTTCATTTCAATTATTCTTGTTACTTCAAGGGAGATTTCTAGATAAATCCAACTTTGTATAAAATTAGTGACTGCATGCCCAATGGATCGAACAAAGCAATTGAGCTTGGTTCTCAAGCATATTAAGCATGCTTTCCTAAAAATCACCAAAAATTTTGGCCATTTTTTGGCCCACATATCAAAGTTTTCCTAAGTATGAAAAATGGAGCTTTCAAGTAAGAAAATTGTAAATCTTTGGGAGGATTTTAGGTTTTCTAGTAGTGACAACTTTGGATTTCTAAAGGTATAGTGTAAATCAAGTTTCCAAAAGTGCTTAGCTTCTAAATGTTCTATAAGTAGAGTAATTTAGGTTTACAAACCTAATTTACTCATTGGTAGTGTGTTTTGGGTTCTTCAAGGAGCACTACTTGATTACTTCATAAGTTATGAGTAGTCAGAAGCCTGAAATAAGTAAAGGGGCTTGATAAACCCGATTTGGTCTTAAAAAATGGTGCTTCTCAAGTTCTTCAAGGGATGAGTCTTTTTCAAAAAATCCAAAGGGAACTTTCAAAATTTGAAGCATATTTTTAGGGTAAAAGGGGATATTCAACTTTTTTGAAGGTATACTTCAACTTTTTTGAAGGGCTTTTTCTTCTCCAAGTGGATAGTTACAATTTTCTTGAAGGGTATGTTACCCTTCAAAAAGACCATTTCAAAATTCTTGAAGGGTGTCTTTCCCTTCAAGAGGATCATTCATGGGAGTCTGAAGGGATATGAAAAAATCCTGAAAGGTCTCTTACCCTTTAGGAAAGTTCATTGTGAAAAGCTCAAAGGGTAGTTTCAAAGATAAACGTAGATAAAAAGTCTGAAAGAATTCCTTCGAACACATTATAAAAATAAATTCCTTTGGGATATTTGCTTAAAATAAATGAGCCAAAAAATAAACCTGAGACCAAATGTCCAAAGGAAATGACATGCCAATAGATGTCAAAATCAGGATAAGTGACTAGCCATTAGAAGTAATTAGGTTTGAAAATCCTGAAGTCTTAAGGCTTGGGAAACAAAAAAGTGAGAATAATTCAAGATGAACAAACTTGAAGTAAGTAGGCTTTAATAACCTAAATTAATATGTATAGAGTAAATTGGGTTTCTCCAAGTACTCTAATTAAAAAGATTTATAAGTGAAGGATCCGAGAAATTCTAAAGTTCGGGAGTTCAAAGAACCTAAATTACTTTGCATAGAGTAAATTAGGATTCTCCAAGGGATCAAATTAAGCTTGGTCTATCAATGTGAGAATAATTATGCAATGAATAGAAGGCTACCTTGTGGTGTAACGAGAGTAGAAAGGGCCAATCAATAAAGGAAAAGTGGCACAAGGATGTTCAATCAAAATGAGAGAGTTTGAGAGACTGGTAATTAGAAGTTATGAAGGCTCTCATTCACCATGGTTCACTACCCACAATCACCATTCAATGCTTAAATTCATCATGACAAGAAAAAACATTCCAACTACTCATAACATGACTTTTTAGATGTGCCAAAAAAAGTCAAAAGTATGTGAGGGTCTTGAGAGGATTGTTGAGTGATCCTGATTGACACATTTAGGGAGAATAAGAAAGTGCAATGTGAGAGTTCCCACCATCAGTGTTTTATTTTCTCTTCCCCCTTTTCTATATATATAGATGTTTGGAGCCAAGCAAATGATCCTTGGATTGGTAATATAATTACTCTATAAGAATCACTTTGTAAAAGACTCTTTTGAAGAAACATAAGGAAGACTTTTCTATTTCTAGTTAAAATAAGTGTGAACATTTGGTTTCATTTTGTAGAATGTATGATTGTTATTCATCACCTACAATTTCTTCCAGCACCTTAATTTTAGTCCTCTTAGTTTTATGTAGGATTGAATGAAGTGTATATGTGTCAAACTCCTTTGAAGTGTTATCAGTTCATAGTGTCTCCCTTAGAACTATTTTGTTATCCTTCAAAGTGTAAGGCTTCTCTCCAACCTTCACACAAAAGCTCCATGCCTATGACCTTGAGACAAAACCAAAATAACCTATGTCCTATTTGGATTCATCAGTAGTTAGATATTTTACTAGACCAAGTGGATCACTTATTTTGGTGCATCACCTCCCTTAGCTTAGATTTTTTTCAGTCATCTTCCTACCCTTTTTCCTTAGTAGATAGTATATTTTAGTGTGAGATCAAGAGGTGAAGTGAAACACTTGAGGAACTAGCCTCATAAAAAACCTAGAGGTTCAACCTCACCATAGGATACCCACATCTTGAGGTTATCCCCATGATTATAGATGGAAGTGGGGGAGCCTGAAGAACTCTATCACAAGAATGCTATTCCAAGCTATAATATGTACACCAGACCTCCACCTACAAGTGGCTTAAACAAGGGTTGGAGATAGCCATTTAGATGTTAAAGTAAGGTAAGAACTCATTTAGGAAACTTAAATGAGGAAATAGGAATGAAAGACCTCATGAGGTGATTGGTGGCCAAGGAAAGTTGAAGGTCATTATCAAAATGGTTGACTGAGATTTTAGGCCTATTTTCCCAAAATAGTCAAAATAGTTCTCCTCAGGGTTTTTGGGAGTTTTCATGATGAAGGTACAAAAGCTTATGATGAATGGTGATGGATTGATATTATAGATATATCCATGGAAAATAACTTGCCAAGTGAGAGGGGAAGTTGAAAAAATGAGGAAGGTATTCAATATTCCTAGAAGTGCCCATAAACACACTAGTTTTAGGTAGTAATATCTATAGTCAAGAAACTTCAAATGAACTTTTTAACCAAGGTGACAAAGTTAGACCATGCCATAAAATTAAAGTGTTTATCAAAGAGTAAAGTAATTTTTATGTTCTAAAGGATAATAATAAAAAATTTACCTTGGTTTTTAATCTCCAAGTGCATCTTCAGTCCATACTAGAGGTAAAAACCATGCACCTATAGCAGACATATAGGGAGCTAGTGTTAGGATGCAAAACACCGGAAGCACACAATTTGATTACCAAATACCAAGCAACTAAAATATGCGGAAATTAACTAGATCACCAAGTAACTAGAATTCAGAATAACACAGCATATGGGAGATAATACACAACTTGTATTAACACTTTATACAGAAAAGAATACAATAAAGAAGATGCCACTTCTTCTCCACCACCTCTTCAGAGGCTCGCTACACCTCAAGTGAATAGTAATTCTTCTCCCCAAAGCTCTCCCTCTCAGGTCCCAACACCCAACTCAAATACAGAGTTGGTGTTCACCTCCTGTGCTCCACGCACAACACAAGTGCTCCACGCACTCCACAAGTACTCCACGTACTCAAAAAGTACTCCACGTACTCAAAAAGTACTCAAGGTACTTCAAGTAGATCTCCCATGAATCTGCAACAACCTGCAATTCAACAAACCATACTTATGGAAGGAACTCCCTTGCCTTCCTGTCTTGCTCTATCTGAGTACACACCTGTACTCCAAGTAGATCCTGCCTGATACTGCTCCCTATTGTGTTGCTGTCTATATGATCTTACACACCTGCAAATCAAACAATGGTTCTGCTCACCTGTGAACCTTGACCTTGCACACACATACACCTGCAGATCAACGATCTTACTTACCATGTAGATCTCTTATATAGGCCATGCAACTGTGACCAAGATCCTACACTCCTGAAGAATCCAGCTGACTCTCCAAACCAGCACCAACACGCCTGGTACTGCTGTGGAACTAGGAGGAACACCCTTGCTCACCTCACACACAGAAGGAGCAAACTTTGCTCAACTCAAACTAGCCCACTTTTCCAATACAACCATGAGTCTATTATATAGATCTCATCTAAACAATAATTAGACATCTAATTACAATAATTAGATCCGCAGCTATGAGTCTAAAATTAGCACTCATCATGCAAACACTTGGTTCGTTAGCTAACTGCCCGTAATTAGCTCGCAGTCGAACCACACAGGCGACCGACGTTGGTCCCTGTCTGCCTGGAGGTGACCGACGTCGGCCGATATATGACCGACATCGGTTGCTTCTCTATGCTATCCTGCTGACGTCGGCTGATCAAACTGACCCCAGCTTCTCTACAACTCAGCAACCTTCAGCAACCTCCTCTCCTATTTGCATCAGTGAAGCTTTTAGCTCCACAACCTAACAATCTCCCACTTGGAGATAAACAGCTGCACTGTACCTGTACCTGTACCCTGTCTAATCTATTTCTTGGTTTGTATCCCTCTTCAAGCTCCCACCTAAAGACAACCCACCACACATCCTGTGGTGTACCACCTATCATCCGAGTACCCTGCCACATCCGAACCTACAAACACATGTAGTGAAGTCCTGACCCTGCATGTATACCTGCTGCTGGTCCCTCTCAAATCCCTGAGAGCCCACTTCCCCGAATTGGCTCCTAACTCTGACAGCTCCCACTGTATGGGAATGCTCAGGTCTATACTAGACCTCATGTGATTTTAGACACTGTACCTATCCAGCCCTTAGTGTGCTTTAGCTCTGCATCCCGAACCTCGCCAACACCTGATTCACATCAGCTCCCACTCGAGACAAAATCAACCTGTGATCTCCATGCCTCCCATGTCAAAGAATTCCACTGCTCCAAACTCCTCCTGACATGACACTGAACTAATCTTACCCTTAGCTCAACAAAACCCTGTATGTACACCCCTGCTAGCTAGCATACTATCCACATACAGCAATAGAATGATGTTGCAATCATCATCTCCCTGGTAAGTCAAACCACAGTAGTTACCCTGACACTGACTAGAGTCATGCTCTGTCCTCCACCTGTCAAAACCGGTACCACTGTCCTACAGCTCCTCAAGACCATATGCTTGGTCTTTCATCTCACATATCCGTTCTCTCTATTCTTCTACTAAGGCATCCATTCATCTCTATGCTTTCATCCAGCTGGCAAACCTACCAAAACACCCGTCTGGTTTTGCATCATAATCCTGCCTAGCTCCCACCTATTTCCTGGATCCTTCCTGCTCTACAATCAGCAACAAGTATGAAGAAGAGGAACACAAATTTGAGGGCCTACTTACGCCTTCAGTCCTCTATATGGGTGTTTGAGACTCCTTGACAGCATGCTGTCCACCCAAAATTCATTATAGTGACCGACCTCAGCCACCCCACAGTCTGCATCCGACCGACGTCAGTTCCCATGCGTCTGTCCCTGACTACCAACCTGCCAGCGCTGGTGTCCCTACTGCCGATGTCGGTCCTCCTGACTGACATTGGTCTTACATACTGCCGACGTCGGTCTTCTGACCAACGTTGGTCTTATCCTGCCCAACATCGCCGGCTTTGGTCTGCACATGATCGACATCAGCACCTGTCTGTTCGACACCGATTCCTCCTGACCGACTCCGGTACCTGTGTTCCCCTATGAGTGATGACTTTTTTACCCGTGAGCTCCTTTGAATCAAAACACATGTCCAAACTGCTCTGCTCAGAAGTATCCAGCCTCATCCACTGAACTCTATTCGCCATCTCCTCCAAGAACACCAAGGCTTTCCAGTTCTTAAGCCTGTCAAATATATCTGTCTTCCGCTTAAGAACATGCATCTCCTTCCTGCTCATGTGACCAAGCCTACGAAGCCACGTCTCCACAACAGAAGAAGAATCAGTAATATAAACAAGTAGATAAAGTATACCTATTTTCTTACCACCAGCTAATTCAAGTGCTACCACTGTGAGAGTTCTTGTGCATCTCTCATCACCCAATCTTTCTGAAGAAATTAGCCATATCTCCAGACCTGGGACCTACATGACCTTCATCAACACCTGTGTGTTGGCCACCTGTAATTTCAGCTTCACTTCCCCTTTGCCAATTCTTTGGCAAGGCTTACCAGCTTGTCTACCTGGGGCTGCATGGAAAGAGGCAACCGAATCTTTTATCCAAGATTCAACTTTATCCAAGAAAATTGCAAACACATCCTATGCAATAACACCTGCAACATCTATATCTTCAGTTTCTTCATGCTGATCTGCTACCAACCAACAATATTCTTTTACCTGCTCTTTCTTTCCATAGGACCGTGAGTGACCGTCTGTGCTTTTCAACTCCTCCATTCTTAGCTTACTTTGATCTGCCATTGCTCTACTCCCACTCGATCAGAAACCCCTGAGAGTGACCTGTAACCAAACACAACCCTGCTTCCTGCAAGCTTAGCTCTGATACCACTTGATGGTATCAAGCTCAAGAACCTACAACCAAGGCTCTGATATCACTTGTCAGGGTGCGAAACACCGGAAGCACACAATTTGATTACCAAATATCAAGCAACTAAAATATGTGAAAATTAACCAGATTCACCAAGTAACTAGAATTCAGAATAACACAGCATATGGGAGACAATACACAACTTGTATTAACACTTTATACAGAAAAGAATACAATAAAGAAGATGCCACTTCTTCTCCACCACCTCTTCAGAGGCTCGCTACACCTCAAGTGAACAGTAATTCTTCTCCCCAAAGCTCTCCCTCTCAGGTCCCAACACCCAACTCAAATACAGAGTTGGTGTTCACCTCCCATGCTCCATGCACAACACAAGTGCTCCACGCACTCCACAAGTATTCCACGTACTCAACAAGTACTCAAGGTACTTCAAGTAGATCTCCCATGAATCTGCAACAACCTACAATTCAACAGACCATACTTATGGAAGGAACTCCCTTGCCTTCCTGTCTTGCTCTATCTGAGTACACACCTGTACTCCAAGTAGATCCTGCCTGATACTACTCCCTGTTGTGTTGCTGTCTATATGATCTTGCACACCTGCAAATCAAACAACGGTTCTGCTCACCTGTGAACCTTGACCTTGCACACACATACACCTGTAGATCAACGATCTTACTTACCATGTAGATCTCCTATATAGGCCATGCAACTGTGACCAAGATCCTACACTCCTGAAGAATCCAAATGACTCTCCAAACTAGCACCAACACGCCTGGTACTACTGTGGAACTAAGAGGAACACCCTTGCTCACCTCACACACAGAAGGAGCAAACTTTGCTCAACTCAAACTAGCCCACTTTTCCAATACAACCATGAGTCTATTATATAGATCTCATCCAAACAATAATTAGACATCTAATTACAATAATTAGATCTGCAGCTATGAGTCTAAAATTAGCACTCATCATGCAAACACTTGGTTTGTTAGCTAACTGCCCGTAATTAGCTCACAGTCGAACCACACAGGCGACCGACGTCGGTCCCTGTCTGCTTGGAGGTGACTGACGTCGGCCAATATATGACCGACATCGGTTGCTTCTCTATGCTATCCTGCTGACGTCGGCTGATCAGACTGACCCCAGCTTCTCTGCAACTCAGCAACCTTCAGCAACCTCCTCTCCTGTTTGCATCAGTGAAGCTTTTAGCTCCACAACCTAACAGCTAGTATATATAACTCTTTGAAATGTAAATAATATAAAAATGAAGAAAGTGAATTAGAATACACCTATGAATTACATGAAAATTTGGGTCAATTAAGGATTTATACACACCCTAATCAAGACTTCATGATGTAATTCATACCTATAGGAAAGACTATCTCAGTCCATAGTTAGGGTTGTTTATTTATTTACAAAAGGACCTAGTCTATAGGTTGAAGGTGAATTTTTAGGTACTTGGGAAGAATGAAATAAAAAATAGAAACTATAAACATTTCACATGAATTAAATTATATTCATAAGCTCTATACCAAACCATTCATACCTATAGGTGAAGGTACAATAGGGTGTCAATGAGAAAACTATCTCAGTCATTAGAGGTGAAGACATAGTCATGGGTCCAAGAGGTATGAAGTAATGTTGATAATATAAATGGAGGTTTTGATAAATTTAAACACCATTAGCAATGTATAATTCATACAAATAAATCCTACAATAACCTATAAATCCCTCACACAGTCAGCTAATGGAGGACTGAGATAGACATAAGCAGTTTTCTTAATGTGAGAATGTATAAGGTAGAATATAGAAGATGGGTGATGAAATGGCTTGAATAAATTAATTAAATGATGTCATGGAATAAATTAACTCTAATTAATGAAGGAAAAAACAAGCAAAAGGTTTCCAGATATACACACACACAGTACTCATGCCCTGTCTACATACACAATCTGCCTATGCAAACTCAATCTTGGGTTTTGTGTCTATTTAAGGGTCAAAACATGGATTTAGAGGCTGAATTTTTGTACAGAGTACCCCTTTAAATTGTGTAACAACCTAAAATTTATGGTTATATGGGATAAATAAGACAATATGCCTCTATTTTGTCTTAGAGGTAAGGCACTTTTACCTTGCATAAAGAGGTGATTTTGAGGGAAAAGGATGAAATGGTGAATAAAAAGTTTTAGAGACCCATAAATATGGTTTTTGGAGATTTTTTATAACTAATAAAACATGGGGAAATATTATAGGATGTTTGAAGGCAAATAGGGTGATCCAAGCAACAAGGTTTGTAGGTAGGGTATCTAGGCAAGGTACAAGCCTAATCTCAAATGAGAGACCAATTCAAATTTCAACCCTTGCCAAGAATAAAAATGTTTTGGAACATGTTAAAAAAGGTATTTATGATATGCTTGAGCTATATTAGAGATGTACAAGGTCATTAAATAGGTCTAAACCATCAATTTCTAGGTAAATCTTAATAGACCTAACCTAGGTTTAGCACCTAGAAGTAGACCATCACCATTTTTGGAATAAATGGGAATTAAAATCATGTGATATTGGTTATTTTGAGTTTATTAGAGGTTTTTTAGATTTCATTTTGTATAAAAATACACCAAAAAGCCATATTTTGGCTTAAAGTGCATTCAGACCCTCACAGAATGTAGGAAAATGACACAAATGGCAACTTTGGATGCTTATATCTACCATGATGCTTTCCATGGTGAAATAAGATGGTTGGAGATGTTAGGGAGGATATATAAGAAGAAATAAGTGGAATTAGTTTTAAATTCCAATGTACCAACTCTATGAATCAAGGTTAAGACCATAAATGACTCTAAAACATTTGTAAAACCTCTCTAAGGACCCTATTGAAAAGATGAAGCAAATAGAGAATCTAGATGGGGTGAAAATGTCATGAAACTAATTATAAGTGACAAAATAATATTCAAGGCTCTTTCCCATGTGAATGGTGTAAAATAGGGCTTTTTTTGACTAATTTGTGTGTTTTATAGGTGTGAGAAGGTTTCAAAAGGTGCAATAAATTTTGGGAGATAATTTGAGACTTTTTCTAAGTATCCATGGAAATTTTATGAGTTATATAATATCTTAAGTGTTCCTACCATCTTCCTCATCTCAGTCAGTCATAGCGAATAGGTAATGAACACTTAGGAAAAATGGTGAAACTCTAATTAGGAAGCCTTTTAAGGCTTGTTTGTTGAGATTGATGGCTTGGAGACTATTTAAATGTGTCATCCCTCCTTTTTAATGGATAAAATTTCAGAATTTGGAAGGTTTTGGATGCTAAGTGTGAGAGGTGCATGAGAACGAGTCATTTTGTAACTGTTTGGGATGATTATGCATGGTCAAAGGAATATGAATGATTGAGGACCAATCCAATGCATGTGAGGGATTATTAGTAACCCCTCAAATTTAGATAAATCATTATAATTGACCCTATGTAGTGATGAGGGCATTTTATGAAGGCAAATCATGAACATAGTTTTTTATGCAAGCATAAGGGAATCTATACCACATATGGAGGAGTTAAACAAATTTGAGAGACATTTATCCTTAATTTCATTTTAGGACATATCTCATTCTATATTTTATGATAATATAACTCCTTATCATTGCTTTACAAGTTTCTTAGTGACTCTTGAGCTTCCTTTTCTCTCTCTCCTCTCATAATTACTATAAATTCTAGCCTTTTTGGCTATTGTATATATCTCTCCACCTGGGTATGGTGAATCCTTACCAAAGTTTTTCCTTAAGGTAATAAAAATATTTGTTTTTACCTCATTAAATATTTCACTAAGTGCATGTTATTGTTTTTGGTCTTGTGCAAGTGTAGTTTTGCTTACCTTCACATGTTACTCTTCCTAGTGCCTTGTGTGTTTTGAAATCTCTCTTTTATAGGTCAGTAAGAAGTGTCTAATGTGGATTTTAGGTATAGTGAGTAGTGTATTAAATATTATTTCTTAGATTGCCTATTTTCTAAGTCCTCTTAACCTAGGCTCTCTTCAATACCCCATGCTTGAAACATTGATGTGGAAGAGAAGATTGTCATTGGATGAAGTGTATGTGCAGACTTCTCCTTGATTCCAAGTGCATGTTAAATGGTGTGAGTAGACAAATTATTTAGTGTATCACCTCCCCTAGATTAGATTTTATTTTAGCTATCCTTATCCATTTTCATCCCCCCAATAGTTAGTAGTAGGCTTGAGCTATAGTGATACATCAAGGGGAACTAACACCTAATCTAGAGATCCACCTCACATTTGGATCACCCAAAACCCTGAGGTGGTTCCATTATGCCACTTGAATGAGGAGAGACTTGTCATCTCCTCAAGGGATGAAAATTCAAGTGACAATAATTACCAAATATGGAGTTATGATAGACCTAAATATAATTCAAGGAATATCAAAAATTACCTTCCCAAATAACAAGAAGGAACTCAAATGTTTCTTTGGGAATATAAAATTCATGATAAAGTTTATATCAGTGTTTGCAAAAAAAATTTGACCTCTGAATGTAGTGCTCAAGCAAGATGATAAAGTGGAATGGATAGTAGAGCCTCAAAAGTCTTTTCAAGACATTAAAGATGTAATATCTTAGGCTCTTATATTGATAAATACAAACTTTACTACAAACTTCTTGTATTAATTTGCTTTAGAACATTCTATTACCATTGTGCTCACTAAGAATAAAAATGAAAGTGAGCATCCTTTTATGTTCATGAGTATGAACTTGAAATAAATAGAACTCGGGTATTCTATGATAGATAAGCAAATATTTGTCTTTGTGAAAGCGGTAAATAAATTTTGACATTACATCTTGAGAAACAAGACCATCACCATTGTACCAAATCCTATTGTTAAGCTCACTTTGGCACAAATAGAATTGGTAGAATGTAGTGGAAAATGGATGGAAAAACTATAAGAGTTTGACATAGAAATAAATCCTACCAATATCATTAGAGGTTTAACATCATTCAACTCATAACTAAGCCTGAACCACACATCTCTATTGAAGAGGTCTATAAAAACTAAGTATCTAAAGGAGACTGGTATACTGACATCATTCAATACTTTCTTATAGGTTCTTGCTTCCTAGAACTTAAAAGAGAATAGAGGAGAGCTTTGAGACTCAAATTGGCTCATTAGATGATTAAAAAGGGATATTATATAGAAATAATTATGAAGGCATCTACCTAAGATGCATATCATGAGAAAAAGATTAAGAAATTATTGAAAATTTACACCAAAAATGGGTAGTGGTCATCCCTTCAAAAATACCATAACCCATAAAATCCTTAGAATGGGTTATTACTGGCTAATAATCTTCAAGAATGCACATTTTTACATTAGAACATGCCATGAATTTTAGGTTTTGGTGAAAATAAAAGTACACGAAGTAATGCCTCTCTAACCTATTATTTAAGGAAGACCATTCGCTCAATGTGGGTTGGACTCCATTGGGGTCATTAATCCCAATTCTTCAGCTAGCCATAAGTTTTTACTCACTACTATAGACTATTTCACATGATAGACCAAATCCATAGCTACAAAACATTTAAAATCATAAGATGTAATCAATTTTCTAGAGGAAAATATCACAACTAGATTTGGTACTCCCATCTCTCTAGTCTATGACAAAAGGCCATCATACCAATCAGTTAAATTCACTAAATGGGCCCATGCTAATTGAATCACCATCAAGTCATCACATAACTATTACCCATGAGGAAATGAATTGGCTGAATCAAAAAATAAGAACCTAATTGATGGCATTAAAAATTCCATAACAAACAAACCTAGGGATTGACACTATCTACTAAAGTATACACTGTGGGCTGGTCAAATAAGATACAGGTAGGCATTCAAAGCCTTGCCTTACTACTTTATGGGAGACAACCTATTTTCCCAATAATGCTTAAATTTCCAACATATCAATTTATGTAGGAATACATAGAACCAAGTGAGAAGGTGGAGTATCAATTACTGGATATAATAGAAATGGAAGACTTAAGTATTAAAGATTATAAAATTTTAGTAAACATTAGGATATAGTGAAAATATGGTTTGAGAAAAGAGCAAAATTTAAAACATTCAAAATATTTGACCAGGTACTTTTATGAGATAAACCCCATGAAAAGAAAGGACAACATGACAAGTTTATCCCATTATGGATTGGACCTTATCATATTTTAAAGATCTTAGGTAATAATGCTTTCTATTTAAGGTACATATAAGGCAATGAGATGACATATCAAGTTAATAAATAGTTTTTGAAGCATTACTTCATGGTTATACCATCTGGGGATGTCCCTAAATAACAAAAAATGTGGTGGTAAGATTAAGATTAGAGTAGGTTTACTACTTTATTATAATATTTTTTTTGATTTTATAGAATAGTTTTGATACTCCCTAGGTTAACATTCTCTATTTTCAACATTTTGTTTTATAGTTTAACTTCCTACTTTTTAGATTAGACATTTTTTATTTATCTTATGATAATTTGATTGACTTCCCCTAGTATTCTCAAATAAAGTATCCAACTTATTAGGACTTCTTGTAACATATTCAAAAGCTAAAGGATTAGCCTATGGGAAAATACACCAAGAAAAGGTACACCAACTTGTTTACTTGCAAGATTATGCACCCTTATATTTTAGAGTTTCTAGATTTAGGTATGCTAGAAAAATTAATCATGATCAGGATAACATTGAATACTTCAATTAGGGATATAAAGGATGCCCTCATTACTACATGCAAATTCTATAAAATTTTCTCACTTTCACTAAATCAAAAACACTTATCATGTTAATACTTATTTGATGAAATAACCATTGATATGGGTATAACTATAAGGGATAATCTAGTAAACTTATGATTTCATAAATATCAGCTCATTGTGGTTTCTACTCTTCCTTTTCCAACAATATTCTATAAAAAAATATAGAAAAATAAGGATCAATGCATCTTTAAAAGAGTGATCCAACAAACCTAAATAAAAATTAAAAGGTGATCAAAAGGTCAAATGATGAAATAATTACAATGTACCATACATCATGTAAGAATATATATGGAGGAAAGAGAAAGAACCCATGGTACCTCTATTGGGGCCATGAATGCCTTTTTAGCAACAAAGCAATGCCATAATTTCCCTAGTTCTTAAATAATTTTTTTTATCAAGACTATAATGAAACCTATAGTTATCCTAAGTCTCTGATAAAGTCCTCACAATAAAGATAAAAGGAAATCACTTCCTCACACACAGATCCAAGGTAAATGAAGAGGTAAGTATGTTGTATGTGGATGTTATGAGTCTCTTTTGTAGATTTGATTTAATTATTCTTTGTGGAATGGTTCATGCTTGATATAAAAGTTTTTAACCAAAGGCTATAGGTTCTTAAATACTTAGGAGTATTTCCCCTATGAGTCACCATTTATTGTACCCAACATACCCCCATTCCCTTTTTTTAAGAATAGGATCCCACTATCTTTCAAAACATGATCTAGCCCTATCTTGGAAATCTTCCAAAGGGAAAAGCTTTATGTATTGTACTAACTTTGCTATTTTATAGACATATGAACATGATTTATTTTTAGACTAACCTACTAATGATTTTTGGAAGTTGTGTATGTACAGGCCTCGACTCATTTTGTTTGGAAAAACTATTCAAGACATATGTTTGGAACTATAATGAGTAAAATTTTTTCTTTAGAAATTTTGTTTAGAGGCCTATCTTTGATAGTTTTTAGTACTTCACATTTATATGGACCCCTATATGAATCTAATCTTTGTAGTTTTCCTTCAGAGGAATTATTTGGAAGATCTATTCAGGATTCTTGTTTGAGGGACATTCAAAGCTTTATTTTCCCTATATCAAATCACTTTGACATTTACCCTTTAGTACCTACTCTTTAGGAACCATGTTTTAAAATTTATACACTTTGTCTTATATAGGTCCTCAAAATATTTGATTAGTAAGACCTTTCAGTGAAAATACCTAACAAGAAAAGGTCTTCAGCAGAAGTGTTCAGAACATTCATTTAGAAAATTTATCTGACTCATTTTATTTTTTGGAATAAGTGTTCATAACATTCATTCAATGAATTTATCTAACTCATTTTGGTATTTGATTATTTCATTTGGCAAAATGGTTTGACAAGAACAATTGACATTTTGGTCTGCAACAAAAGTGTTTGGCTCATCAAGGTCTTTGGAAAAATTATTCAAGGTTTTCTCTCTGACTCATTTTGGTCTTTGGAAAAAGTTTTCAAAAATCTTGTTTAGGAAACTCATTCACCTTGAAAACATTATTATGTCTTGACTCCCAACTATTGAGAGCCCCATGGCATGGTAAACCAAAGCCAAAGAAGTGAGAAAATAACACTTGGTGAAAGGCAATGATGTGTCACTCCCACTAAGCATCAATAGTTCCTACATGGCATACCTACCAAATGAAATGGAAAAGTTCAAATTGAATAAAAAAATAAAATTTATAGACATTGGACATTAATGGTGCATGAACTAGAAATAAATGTTTAAGTTATATCAAAGAATTTATAATGATGATATGTCCATTGATCTCAAGATAAATTTTAAACTTAATTACTCCCCTATGATCAAGCCCTAACTACCAGTGTTTCTAGCCTAATAGTATTATCAAGAGAGCTGAGCTATTAACTTGAAACCTAGACTAGTATCTACATAGTCAATAACAATGATATCCCCATCTATATCCTTTTGAGGAACTCTACCATTGTTAAGGTTTTTCATCAAATATTTAACTAAATACAAGATACATTCTTTGAACCTATAATATTCAACAATGATTATAATAACTATTCAACACAATGGGAGGTGATACACTAGGTTGACATGCATACACATAAATAAAATTTGAATCCATCTCAACAAAAATTGGATATAGGCCTCCTCCCCATTCAAGCATCACATGCTGCACTTCACAATAACAAATCTAAAGGTCATGCCCTGTATTGACCTCCTTCCATTCTTGTGTTATTAAGGTTTATTAATACATGAAGAAATTAGTTCTGATTGTCATGCAACTACATTGGTGCTCTCTCCTATTTTTATGTTATTAAGGTTTTGATTTTTTGTTTGTGTTAATACAATAATTTGAAGTGTACAAAAGCTACAAATAATTTTTATTGCTTTTATTGATGTATGTTAATCTTAGATGTGTAAAAGCTATCAAAAGTTAGTATATTTCATTGATTATTAAGTAATTGGTTCAAACTATGATAATATTCTTAGTGTGCAAGAGTGTTTTCTCTCTGGTATAGTCTTATAAGTATGTGAAAGAGTTACCTTAGATGCCTTTTTAGTCCAAGCTATAATCTCCTAATTAAGGATGTGAAATAGCAAATCTAAAGGGAGCAACCTTTAGTTGAGTCCATCAAGTTTTCCATTCTCCCAAAATCCCTAATTGTGTTTGATTATGAGAGTTCAATAGCTAAAAGTAACAAACATTATTTTGGAAAAAACATGTTCACCAAGAAACCAACCTAGGAAGTGATGTTTTGAGACCACATAACCTTATTTTCTGCTCTACCCTTCCTTCTTTTTAAAGTTTATTTAATTGAGATATACACACTCTAGATTAGATAACACCCATCTATCTCACTCACTTGAGTTTGATTTTTTAACTAGGATTCATTTCACTGTAATTAAACCTAGTTAACAACCTGCATGCTTTGCTTGCTATTTGACCACAAGGTTGTTTAACCCATACCTACAAGTTGTGCCCTAGAGTGGAGTTTACCTCCATTAAGATCCTAAAATGTTAGAGGCTACCTAATTTAAATTTAGGGATGTGCATAAGACCCACATCAACAATTTTAAGATGAGAGCATGAAGAGATGACGTAATGTCTTAAAGATTTCAAGGAGAGAGTATGCATGTTATCACGTGCATAGGGCCCATAGTTTGATCCTAATACATCTACCTCTAGAGGTGCTAGATTTATGGATGTTCATAGTGATGAGGAGTATACCCTAGGGGATATGCCCCTCAATTATTATTGATATATTTATTTTCAAAACATTATATTAAATTTTATGTCTATGACATTATTCACATGGATTTTATTTGGTATCTAATATATTTTCACTATTTTATTCATTGTTGGTGATTATATGGTCTGTTAATTGTATTCCACTTCCATGGTGTATGTTATAGATATGGTAAAATGTATACCAAATATTTTAATTAAATTAATTACTTGTATTATTTTAATAATAAAGTATGCATCATATGAAATGGAACCCTATAAGAAACAAGGATGCTTTACTGTAATGATGATGTGGTAAATTAATTATTAGTTTTGATTCTATAGGCAACTCTGCTATAATTGTAGGTGTAACTAGTGGAAATGTAAGTCCCTACTTAGGGACCTAAATCTACTAAGTAAGTACACCCCATCCACATGTGCCTCTAAAAAGACTTAATAAACCAATGGTTCCTTGGTAGGATTAGTGTGGGAGTGATCAATCCTAGTAGAGAGCACACTAGGAGAAGGAATTATGTTAGTGGGAATCTTCTACAAAGGTTGTTGGACCATGTTTTACTTATAAGGATTAGCATGGGATGGATCAAACTTTTTAGATGAGCCTCTAAGAAAATCATGTGAATGAGTTTTGGATGCTTCTTTTTTAAATGCAATGATTCCTTGATTTGTTAACTACGTAAGATTTTTATCAAGAGTAAAACACTCATTATCTTGAAGACCATTAATACCATGATAAATGCAAAAGTGTTCTCATTTTGCCTTCTTAAATATATGAGGTGGGTAATTTGAATTAGGAGGGAATTTAATCTACCATTTATTTAACAAAGTTTTTAATATATCATTTGGTCTATCTTGGTACCAATCAAACTAAAGAGGATAACATTTGGTGGTGTTATTTGGTCTAACTGTGGGAGGTACTTGAAAAACATGTTCCTTTCCTTTGTTCAATACTTTAACTATTGGTGATTTGGTAGATACTAGTGATTCTAAAGAATATTTTGGAAGTGGTTCATGATATTTTGTAACTTGTTTATGTGCCCTTGAAACATGATTCTTAACATGCTTGTTTTGTGATGGAAAGAGAGGTAATTAATTTTGTGTATTCATTAAAGCACATGCATATTTATGCACATCCAAATATAAGGTCTTGAGTGAAGCAAAGGGTTTATGTAATGCTTTCTCTCTAAGTGGATAAATAAGACCCCTAATAAATATAAATTGTACTTTTAAATCTGAAGGTGTATAATTTGAGGAATATAAAGCATCTTTAAATGAAATAATATAGTCTTGTAGATATTCATTCTCATTTTGGGTCAATGATTGGAAATGTTCCAATGGTAACTTAGGTAAGGTAAACCAGTGAAAATGTGATAGGAATACATCCTAAAGCTTCTTTAAAGTTGATAGGGAACCATATGGAAGGATATAAAACCAATCAAGAGATCCTTTTGTTAAACTATGATGGAAAACTTTTAATAACAAGCTTCAATTTTGGGTCCAATGTCCAAAAGAGTGTATATATTATTATAAATTAATAATAGGATCCCCTTGACCGTTGAATAATGAGAAATAATGAATGCAAAATTATATATATAAGAATATTTAAATACATATCGAGTAATAGATTGTTTTGGTAAAATATTATCCTCAAAAAGAGCTTTGTGACAAGAAACTTTCAACTTAAGATTGTTGACTTACTGTTGCAAATATACCATGGTGGTCATAACAAATAAAATATCATGAGGAGAGGTTGAATTTTTTAACAGAGGTTGTAAAATACCATTCACATGAAACATAGGGATGGTAGGATATTTATCACTCTTGAGAGGAGGATCATCACATGGCTTTGGAACATTTGGTAAATGAGTACCCATGGTTAAAAAAGTAAGTATATCATGGTGGATATCATGAAGTATAATTACATTTCCATTATAAGATGCTGATTCACTTAGAATTTGGTTTCATTAAATAGGAATTGGTGAAATAATTTCACTTGTAAACATTTGCTCTTGTTTAGCCAAAAATATAAAAGAGGGAGAAAAAGAGACATTGGGCATCTCATTTACAATATCATGAGAGGGGGGAATGCAATTGTCACTTTAATTTTTACTTATCAAAGGAAGAGATAATGGAATTCTACTTTTGAGTTTCTTTGATTTATATGATTTAACCTTTCAACGAGATACTTAAAATTTACTTGGGAATTTTTGTGTGTCCCCAAATAATGCAAGTTTTGTGAGTGTTTCCTTAGGATGTTCATTGGCACTATTTTTATGTTTTTCAAGTATAACAATGGGAGACATAGGACATGTTGTTTTCTCATTACATAATAGAGGGGAAGAATAACTTGGACTAGCTTTACTTGAATAATGCAAAGAAGAAATAAGATTTTCAACACTAATATTATTTAGAGAAGAAGGCACATATTTAATTTCATCAACATTTTCATTATGAGATATATTGGAGGAACATTCAAACTCCTTGACTTTGTTAACACTAAAAAGGGGGGTCTCTCACTCAATTTTTGAGATACTTAAAGAAGGTGGAGATGAAATAATTGGATTTTCAACATTAGGAATAGTATTATTTTGCATGCTTGTTGGTTCTTGAAACTCCTCATCATTGGAAAGAAAAGGAGTAGGATAATTAGGTTCAACATAGCCAAGATGAATGTCATTATATTCATACCAATAAGAAGAAATGTCATTATCACTAGCTTGGTCATTTAGATTTGTATTTGAATTAATAGTTCTTTCATTGTCATAATTATAAGCAAAGGAATTGGTTTGAGCCTGCTTTTGGTGTTCCATAATATCCTCATATGAAATACATTGATCATCAAATGCATTAAACCAACTATCCAAAAGATGAGGATTTTTTGGTTGAGGGTCCCTTGAGTTTCCATAAATTAAGAAGTCCAATGGGTTGAGCCTTTAATAAAGTTTTGAAAATGAAAACCATGAGTACCAAATAAATAAGGATATTTAACATTCCTAAACTAAGCATACATAATCACTAGATCATATCTAAAAAGAAAATATGAAATCAGAAATAAAATATGAGAGAAGGTGAAAACCCTAATATGCAAACCAGGGTTTTGGTTTAATAAATAAAGGATGAGTTCACCAAATGTTTTATGTGATTTTGGAGCTTTAAAAGATAATACCTAAGAAATTAAATTTATTTGAAAAGAATGACAATATTAATATTTACACTAAAATACAATCAATAATGTAGATTAACCTAATTTAGCTTGTGTAGTAAATATAATAAGTATAAAATTAACTAAAGGGCAAAGAGAGAATATCTTATTTAATGTTTTGTTTTGGATCATGGCAGTGGTTAGGAGTCATCACAAAATTGTGCTAGAGATGTGAATTTTGTTTATTCTATGTTTTGACTATTTTTGAGTTTTAGATAGTTACGTCAACTTGAGATAGTAATGCCAATGCTTATGTCCATATCTAATGCTAGTTTCTAGTGAGAGATATACACAAAAATGACCTAAAATTTGGATTAGACCTATGTTACCTAATGAGGCTAGGATATGTCCAATAAATGTATAATAAATGACCTCATCTTAATCTCTCTTTATATTAAGTTTGATTGCATTTTGTAACTTTTATTTTGATCTGAGATGAATTAGGATGTGATTATCCATCTTATGTTGATTGTGATTCTAACATTTTAAAATACCTATAATTCCTAACAAGTGTGTTGGAAAATTCTAGTTTTGTAATAAAATAGGTCATCATCAGGATAAAGAACAAATATGAAGTGGATTGCATGTTTTTGGAAGCATTGGACTCAATTCAGATTAGTTTCAGAACCTATAGAATCTATTTTTGGAATCATCACAGTTAGTTTTGAAATCTGTAGAATTTATTCTGAAACCATCACAGTTAGTTCCAAAACTCCACCATACTATTTCAAGTTTTCACATTTTTACAATTTACTCTGAAACTCTATATTTAGCATTGGTACCTCCTACAGATAAGCTCCAAAACTTTTATGGTTAGATATGGAACTGATAAGGATCTATTCCAAATGGCCAGTGATCTCTCAGATCAATGATCCCATTAAATTAGGAATAGATTCTTGATTTTCCAAACTTGTAGAATCAAGACATTTATCACACAGCTGGACATCCAGCCATATCTTGATTCAACATCTATTCTAGGCACGATTCAATTCCATCATATCTATGAAATAGTTATAACCATCAAACTATCTATATATACATACCTGGGAATTTAGTAAAGGAGATAGATATAGATTATAGAAGATAGAGAAAATCATTGAAGAATAGAGAGATAAAGGATAGATTAGTACATTGGTAATACATAACATTTTATCAATGAAATAACCATTTCTATTTTGAAAGCAAATTAAATTGTTCAGATCTTTTTCTAGGCGGAGCAAGGGCCCACTCCTCCAAAGAACCAGGATCTTCATTTTTGTCAGTATTTATATTTCTATTCACAAAATTATATAGGTAACTCTATTAAATTTATAAATGATTCCAACTCTTTAAAGTTAAAATTTGATGTAAATTTGTTCCTGCAGGCATTTTAGATTAAATTTTCATTTTTGCAACGTGTGTTTGTTTCCAGTAATCTATTTCATTTCTACAACGTGTGTTTATTTCTAGCAATCTATTTCATTTCTGCAATGTGTGTTTATTTTTAGCAATCTATTTCATTTCTACAATGTGTGTTTGTTTCCAGCAATCAATTTCATTTCTACAACATCTGTTTATTTCTAGCAGATTTACATAGTTTGATTCCAATAATGTTTTAACCAAAAAATCCTTAAGACATTAAAAACCCCCAAAACAAAAAATATATACAAATACCTCCATTCAATTACTAAATCACTATGATTCCTCTTGTTGCATATAGCTTTAGACATAGCCTTGGTTAAATATGACATCAACAGAAAGTTGATTAAATGAAGGGGATGATGACACCCATCATTTTTGGTGCCATTGCTGGGGAACACTAGTTGGAATTGTCTAATTAGGTGTCAACAAGAGCAACAATCATTCATTTAGTAATTAAAGAAAATTTCCCTAATTTATGAGTAGACCACGAGATTCCAAGGGTAGATTTCTCCCCAAAATATCTAAACAAGAAATTATATCATCCTCTAGTTTAAGAAAGGATGTTGAACAAGAATTAGAGGCACCATTATCTCTTACAAGACAAGAAGCAAAATTTCTGTCTTTGGAATTTTTGGATTAGTCACCAAAACTAAGTAAAACCTTAGGGAGGAGGATTATTTCTTAAGATCCATTGAGGGAAAGTTTTAATTCTCAATTGAGTAGTCAACCCCCTACTCCTAACTTTTCACCATTCCCAAAATAGACCACATACGATATTGATTGGGAGAAGGGATTAGAAAATACCAGATAGATGGAATGAGAAGTTGGAAGAGAACCTTTACGTATCCCATTTATATCAAGGATGATGAAACCACTATGAAAAACATTTCACCTACACACTTGCCCACATTTAGAGGAATGCCATCTAAGGATCCTGACCAATTTCTATTTGAGATTAAAGTACTATGTCAGACTTATGATTACAAGATAGATAATCAAAAATTGAAGTTGTTTCCATCTACCCTGAAGGATGCAGTAATGAGGTGGTTTATGAGATTAGCATCTAATTCTATTACCAATTGGGAACAAATGGAAATTATCTTCCTAGACAAATATAAAGATTATTGTAGAGGAAGAAATTGAAAGGAAGAATTTTTCAAAATCAAATAGGAAGAAGATGAAAATATGGAAGATTATTTGGATAGATTCCTCTTTATGAGTAAAAGATGTGGATTTGTACTTCAAGAAGATTTAAATAAAACCATTTTTCTCAAAGGTCTGGATGATGAATCTAGGGAAACCCTTGATTTAGTTGGTGGAGGAAACATTGCTCAATTAAGAATGGATGAAATCATAGAAATTTGTAGAAACTATTCAAGAACAAGGGGTGGACCTAAAAAAGGGAAAATGGTTAAAAATTTGAATCCAGATATGAAAAAACTAATGGATGAATTGGAAAAATTTAAAATAGACATATTAGTTCAATTAACCTCCACCATGAATGGATTGCAAGCTAAATCAAATGCCCAACTTGAACCATTAGCCATGCATTATCCTAGATGCGGGAAGAAGCATGCAATAAGGGAATGTCTTTTGGATAAAATGGAAGTATGTCTTGTTTATGAATATAAAGAACATGATACTCACACTTATTCTATTCTTCCACTCATAAGCAATTAGCTCAAACAAATAAATACATCATCCACCACAGAAGAATTAAATTTTATTCAGAGACAACCTAACCAAGGACAATTTATGCCAAGACCAGCTCTTAATCCCTAGATGATGCCATGGGCAGCTCAAATAGTACCAAAAATTTGGGGATAGCCACCTTGGGCCCCTTAACCCACATGTCATCCTCAATATTGGGCAAGTCAATCTTGGTATACTTAAGGACATCAACAACCTTGGGCTGGTCAAGGAAATCCTTATGCTTGGCCACAACCTAGATGGAGCCCTATCAATTATGTGCAAGGAAAAACATATCCAAATTAGAACCAACAAGCCATAATGGTACCTCAGTACAAAATACATATATTGAAAACATAGTTCAAACCCAAATGCCAACACAACTAGTAGCAAACCCAAGAAACAAACATACAACTCCTGTTTACGAAATAGAACCAAAAAAATCAATTGATTTAAATACAATGGATTATAAAAACATTCAAACTAGATTTGGAAAAATAGTTAGTAGTCCACTTGTTATAATCACTAAGATGACATAAGAAGCTAAAACCCATAGCACAGTTACACCTATGGGAGATGAAAAAGAAAAATATAAGGAACCAAAAAGAAATTCTACCGAGATTCCATTTCTAGAAAGACTTAAAGAAACCATAGAACTTAAGGAATCTAAATTGGTTTAAGAACTAAGAAGATTGAATATTGAAATACCATTGTTATAAGCAATTAAGGATATTCCAGAGTTAAACAAGTTAATCAAATTATTATGTTTTAAAAAACCTAGAAGAAAGAAGCAATAACCCAGGACTATTCAGGTAGATGGGAAACTTGCTAATTTATTAGCAAAAAAACTCTTACTACTTAAATATGGAGATCCTAGAAGCCTTGTTATTTCTATTTCTATAGGGAACAAGGATATACATAACATTTTGATTGATTTGGGCACAACTATCAATGTAATGACAATGGACACCTTGAAAACATTACCATTAATAGGCATACAACCTACTAATACCATATTTTAGATGGTAGATCAGTTTGCAGAAAAACTAGGAGTTATTGAAGATGTGGTAGTAATAGTGGAATCATGGGAATATCTAGTTGAATTCCTTATATTGTAGCCAAAAGGTAAAACACTTAGTTATCCCATTATTTTGCAGTGACCATGGTTATCTACAGTTGTTACCTTAATTGATTGCAGGTTAGGTGATATGACTATTTTAAATGGTAAGAATTCTAAACAAATTTAATTATATCCATCTGCATGATCTTTTATTGATAATCAAGTGAAATTATGGGTTGATAATCTTGATATTAATGAGAAAAATCTATCTTCTTTAGCTATGATAACATTGCAAGATCATGTACGGGAAATAGATGATATGGTTAATCCTTCATTAAATGAACATCAGTCATCATTAGAGTAGTCAGGATTAGCTCCAAAACCATCATAGTTAGTTCTGGAACCATCACAATTAGTTCTGGAACCATCACATTTAGTTTTGGTACCATCATAGTTAGTTCCAGAACCACACCAATTCTCTGCAAGTGAAGATAACTTTGCTCTAGAGGAACGTGATTTATCTTGGGGAGAGGAAGGATCTGTAGCATCAACTTTACAGATATTAGGACATGGTGAAGAAATTTTGGGAAATAGTAGTAATGAGGAGTTTGACCTACAACAAGATAAGTATCATAAATCTTCTTGTTGTCCTTTGTCCAGCATTCTGCCTCTAGGAACTTTCAAAGATGTTGATACATATCATATATTGTTACCACATGCCTATCTAGTAAACAACTTAATGGAACCCTTTCAACAAATCAGTTCATCATATCTTGGAACCAAACATGTTGAGATTCAACCAAGAATTTTTTTGAATATTAATAGTTGGTTAAAGAATGATGAAGAAGTCAAACTATTTGATGTTTTGAAGGATCATACTAAAGCATTTGCTTGGGAATATAGAGATGTGAAGGGAATTAATATAAGTATCTACACCCATCACATTTATACTAAAAATATTAGACCAGTTAGACAACCTCAGAGAAGGATTACTCTAACCTTAAGGGATATAGTCAAACAAGAAATTGAAAAACTATTACAAGTAGATTTTATCTACCCTATCTCAGATAGCCAGTGGGTGTCTTCTTTTGTAATTATCCCTAAAAATAATGGATAATGGAGAATTTGTATTGACTATAGGGAACTAAACAAATCCACCCTAAGAGATTATTTTCCCTTACCATTCATAGATCAAGTCTTAGACAACCTTTTAGGTAAACAATACTTTTCTTTCTTGGATGGATTTAGTGGATACAATCAAATTAGAATTGCTACTGAGGATCAAGACAAAACTACATTTACTTGTCCATGGGGTACCTTTGCTTACAAGGTATTTCCATTTGGACTATGTAATGCTCCAACAACCTTTCAAAGAGATATATTAGCAATTTTTGTAGACCTAACAAATGACTATGTGGAGGTATACATGGATGACTTTACTGTGTATGGAGATACATTTGATGATGCCTTAAAAAATTTGGATAGAGTATTAACAAGATGTGAAAAACATTACTTATCTCTTAGTCATGAGAAATGTTTGATGATGGTTGATGAAGGGATCATATTAGGGCACCATATTTCAAAAAGAGGAATTCAGGTTGATGAAAACAAAGTCAAGATTATTTTAGACTTGCTTATTCCTCAAACTCCCATAGATATCAAATCATTCTTAGGACATGCTAGATACTATAGGCATTTTATCAAGGTTTTTAGTAGAATTTTTGCTCCCATGTTTAAATTGCTTACCAAGGACTATGAATTTCTTTGGGATGAATAGTGTCAACATGCTTTTGAAGAAATTAAAGAGAAATTAGTAACTGCCCCAATATTGAAAGGACCTAATTGGGAGAAACCTTTTCACATCTAAATTGATGCCTCAAAATACCTCAATTGGTGCAGTTTTGGGACAGAGAGATGAAGAAGGAAGAATGTATGCTATTTACTATCTCAGTAAAAATCTTACTCCCACTAAAATAAATTACACTACCATTGAAAAAAAATTGGCTGTGATCTATGCAATCAATAAATTTAGACATTAAATTATAGGGTATAAAATATTTGTACATATAGATCACTCAACAATTAAATATTTAATGAATAAACTAGTGGTTGGAGGTAGAATAATTAGATGGTCATTACTTCTACAAGAATTTGATATTACCATTATGGACAATCTAGGCAAATCTAATGTGGTGGTTTATTTCTTATCAAAACTAACCAATACAGGGGAGCAGGATCCAGTCAAAGATAACTTTCTAGATGAAAAATTATTTGTTATTTTAGCTAACACACCATGGTTTGTTGACATGGAAAAATATCTTGCAACAGGGAAGTTTCCTCCTTTCACTTAAAAACAAATTATTTTTTTTATCAAAACCAGTGCATAGTTTAAATGGTTAAATATAATGCTATTTAAATGTGGTCCTAATTTGGTTTTATGTAGGTGTGTACGAGAAGATGAAAATTTTGACATCCTCTAGGCATGCCATGATGAACCAAGTGGAGGACACTATTCAGTGAAAAGAATAACTTATAAGATAGTTGGCACTGGTTACTATTGGCCATCTTTGTATAAATATGTGAAGAGATATATTAGGTGGTGTGATCCTTATCAAAGGATGGGACAGGCAACCATTACCAATGAAATGCTTCTATAACCACATGTAGTGATTGAACCAATTGAGAGATGGGGATTGGATTATGTTGGAACTTTTAATCTTCCTTCACAAGGAAAAGAGCATATTCTTGTGTGTACTGATTATATAACAAAATGGGCAGAAGTGTAGGCTTTAACAAATGCCACTGAAGAAGCAGTTGCTGATTTCCTTTGGTACATAATTATGGTAAAGTTTGAAGCACAAAGAAGCTTAGTTTCAGACCAGGGACCACAATTTATGTCTAATATGATCTAGGCCTTCAAATTGTATTATCAAATCAATCATAGGAAGTCATCTTCCTATCAATCGCAAGAAAATGGATAAGTTTAAATAACAAATAGAGAATTAGAAAACATCCTCACTAAAATAGTTGAAGCTGAAAGAAGAGATTGGGTAAAAAGATTACCTGAAGCTGTGTAGGCTTACAATACAACTTGGAAAACTACAATAGGGTTTTCACCATATGAGTTAGTCTATGGGAAAAAGCCCTTGTTACCTATTGAGTTTGAACTACAGACATTGAGGACAATAGCTAAGGTAGGAATTAAATTAGATGTAGCTCAAAAGGAGTGAATCCTTCAACTCAATGAATTAGATGAATTTAGAATGGAAGCACTTCACCAGATAGAGATAATCCAAGGTCAAAGGAAATAATGGCATGATTCACATATCAAGGAAAGACAATTCAAAGTAGGAGACTGGGCATTGCTATTTGATTCTACGTACCAATAATTCAAAGGTAAATTAAGAACCAGATGGTTGGGACCTTATCAAATCAAGTAGATATTTGATAGTGGTTCTATCCAGTTACTTCCCATTGATGGTAGTAGAAGAATACTCTTGGTCAATGGACATAGGCTAAAACTTTATAGGAAGCCTCTACTAAGGATGAATTCTTGAAGCAGATTGAAGCAAACAAAGAATTTGATCATATGAAAGAACCTAGTTCTTCCAAAATAATAAAATAAAAAGATCTAGAATAAAGGGAAGAGAATGAAAACTAGTAAATGGAATTCTCTTCCCCCCCCAAAAACCAAAAAAATCAGAGATCAATTGAAAATCAGTGATGGCAGTTGATCTTCTCAAATAAATGGCTAATTCAATTTTTTTTTTTGAATTCTAACTATTTTTTAACCATTTTTTAGGGATGATGTTTCAACATGATGGAGGGATTACATCATCAAGGATAGTAATTATGTTTTTAACTTGTTAAAGGTTAAATGTAAAGTTTGCATGTGTGATTAGACTTGATTTAGAAAGATTAGTATGATGAGTCATCTATTATACATCATGGTTAAATGTGCAAAATCATGAGAAGGATATTGATGATGGAATGAGTTGGTGGATAACCATAAATAATAATTCTTGTGATTGAAGCAATGGAATCTACTAGATTTGTAGCTAAGTACAGTAGTTTCATAGCCAAAATTGATAAGTTTCATAGTTGAGTACAATAATTCCGCAACTAAATTTGCCAAATCAGCAACTAAATCTGCTAGTTCTGTAGCCAAAATCATCAGTTTCACTGATACGAGAAGCAATTTTTAGCTAGCTTGTGAAATATTCAGATAAGAATGAATCATGGGAATCAAAAAGAAGTTAGAACCAGATAATGATACCTAACTCCTTGTAGATGAAGAAGTAGAAAATATCTTTCAATAGGTAGGATGGCTAGAGTTTTTGAGGAAATTTCCCAAATATAATGATGAACTTGTCAGAGAATTTATTATCAATTTAGAGGAAACAAGGACAAAGATTAAGAAGGTTTTCATTTGTTTTTCTGTGAATATCATAAGTGAGATGTCTGGAATACCAATAATGCATGTCCCAAACCCTGTCAAAGAGACATTGAAAGACTTGGCTGAAACCCTATTGAAAGAAAGGGAAGCTAAACCCCAATATATTTATAATATAAAGAAAATCATAAAATGAGTTAAGAGGGCCAGCTTGCCCAAACCCTTTGATAAAGTAGCATTCTAGATAGTTAAATATTTAACTTGTGATGGACAATTTGGGATAGTAGGAAAAGAAGTCCTAAAAATCCTTATACACCTTAGATATGGAGTTGAAAAACCAAAATATATAGTAAACCTTCCAGGGTTTATTTTTGACTCCATCCATACCATGGCCCAGAGGTATTCTTGGGGTGTAGGAATAATTAGACATCATGGGTTAGTGCATTTAGTATGCCAACACCATTTCCTTTCCAAGAAAAATGGGGAAGAAATGTGGGACAAATTTCTTGGTAAATTTGGACAAAACCCTAGTATTCCCAGAAGAACAATAGCAACTCCTCCTGCTCCTTTAGTTCATTTGAAAATTGCTACCATTGTTGAGGAAAAGAAAAGATTAAGGGAAGAGGAAATACCAAAAAGAAGAAAATATGGAAGAAAAGTTAAATTACAGATCCTACTATACCTTCTCAAGTCGTTTCTTCTTCTACTGAAGCTATATAAGAACTAATACCTATCTCTGATAATGATAGTTCACTTAGGCCTAAGAAAAAGGTGAACATCAGAAGAAGTTATAAGAGGAGACGTATGTCTACACATTTTGAGGCTCCTCAAGAAAGAAAATGTCATAAAAAGTCTAAATAAAGTTCAGAGGAGATGGAAGAACAAGAAAGGCTAGAAATTGAAGCTGTTGATATTTTGGGGAGCATGGCCATGACTCCTGAACCAAGCCAAGCAAAAAAGGAAAAAGAAGATGAAAGATTTGAGGAGCCAGTTTTCCAAGAAATGAGTGAGACTGTAGTACCATCACATGCAGAAGATGAACATGCATCTTGGAGAAGGAAAGGGAAATCCCCTATGGTGGAAGAGGAATGCTTAACTCCTCAAGAACTTTCAAAAAAAGAACAAAACTAGTAGATTAAATAGGCTCTATTTTTGTCTAGAGTAGAACTCATTATCAAAGAAAAGGATAAGGAATTGAACTTCCTCAAACTCAAGGTAGAATAGAAGGAAATGCTCCTTGTAGAATTAACAAACCAATTCATAGCCAAGAATGAGGAATTAGCAAAAATCAAAAGGCAACTAATGGAGAATGAGGAAAAATGTATAATACAGACCTCTGTGTCAATATTCTCTACATAGACTGAATTGACTTATCTACCACTCAAGCAATTATGGGATGACACATATATAGAACTCAGTGAAATCAAAGCATCCAATATAGACTTGAAAGGCAAACTGGTGGAAGAAGAGAAACCAAGGAAGGATTGGGAAGACAAATTTTACAAGGAGGAAAATGATAAATATAAATGTCTTGTGAAAATACAAATAGTTTGTATGATGAGTGAGAATCTGCTTGCATGCAGAAGACCTTCTCCTATTTATATCATGTTTTTAGAGGAACAATTCATTCGCTGGTAGTTGACAAGGATAGCATGTGGCCTTCCACATGAAATAAAAGATGAAGTTGATTTCTTGGCCACCTAATTCATAGCTAATATAGAACAAAAAAACCTTCTTTGTGAATTTTACCTCTGCAATTTTATGCTAGAAAGAAATATAGGTTTTATGATCAATTTGTATGTAGGAGAAAGCTAGATTAATGCATTTTTCTCTGTTCTTTAAAATTAAATTGCATGGAAAGAAAGGGAGT
Organism: Torreya grandis; assembly: GCA_037957365.1. Classification (NCBI taxonomy): domain Eukaryota; kingdom Viridiplantae; phylum Streptophyta; class Pinopsida; order Cupressales; family Taxaceae; genus Torreya; species Torreya grandis. Next base: position 1,463,131 of record JARHVA010000349.1, read on the forward strand.
TAGATCATTGGTCAAAGGCTAGTTCATTCGATCTCTATATGAGAATTCATTATGGTAATCCACTCGCCTTTGCTACATATTTCCAATCCCATGCATTCAATGATAAATTCAAGAGACCTTATCTTTTTAGTTTACAACAAAGCATGGATGTCTTCACCTCTTATGAAAGGGAAAATTTTCATAATATCTATGACACATGTTTAAAAAGATGGGAATTTCTCCTAGTGGCATTAAAAAGAAGGGAAGTAATATCCCCTTCAAATTTGATCTAGAGTTTAGAAAGGGCAAAAGCTTTATGCACAATAATTTCCTAGATCAATAAAATTCCCCTAAGCATATGGATAAGACCACCTTTACTTCTCACCCCCATATCTCCTTAGAAAAATAGAGAACCTCAACATCCCACTCAATTTGAGGAATGGAAAAGAAAATTAGAAGCAGGAGCATGGTATAATACTTCTAAATCAAAGCATTGGGATATTTAGTTCCATCCATTTGATCTAAGTAATCAAATGGACAATCTCAAATTTGAAGAGTGAAGTTTGTAAAAGGACTTACAAACAAGTAAATATGGGGGAAGTGATGAGGCTAAGATATGCCTAATAAATATATAATAAAAGACCTCATCTTACTCTTTATTTCTATTAAGTTTCATTACATTTTGTAACTTTTATTTTGATCTGAGATGAGTTAGGATGTGACTATCCATCTTTTGTTGATTGTGATTCTAACATGTTAAAAGACCTGTAATTCCTAACAAGTGTGTTGGAAAATTCTAGTTTTACAATAAAATAGGTCATCATCAGGCTAAAGAACAAATATGAAGTGGATTGCATGTTTTTGGAAGCATTGGACTCAATTCAGATTAGTACCTATAGAATCTATTTTAGAATCATCACAGTTAGTTCTAAAACTTGCAGAATCCATTCTGAAACCATCACAGTTAGTTTCAAAACTCCACCATACTATTTCAAATTGTCACATTTTTAGACTTAGCTCTAAAACTCTATATTTAGCTCTAGTACTCCTACAGATAAGCTCCAAAAATTTTGTGGCTAGATATGGAACTAATAAGGATCTATTCCAAATGGCTGGTGATCTGTCAGATCAATGATCCCATTAAATTTGGAACATATTCCTAATTTTCCAAACTTGTAGAATCAAGACATTTATCACACAGCTAGACATCCAGCAACATCTTGATTTAGCATCTATTTTGGGCATGATTCAGTTCCATCATATCTATGAAATAGTTACATCCATCAAAGCATCTATATATACAGACCTGGGAATTTAGTAAAGGAGATAGATATAGAAGATAGAAGATAGAGAAAATCATTAAAAAATAGAGAGATAAAGGATAGATTAGTACATTTGTAATACAAAACATTATATCAATGAAATAGCCATTTCTATTTTGAAAGCAAATTAAATTATTCAAATCCTATTCTAGGTGGAGCAAGGGCCCACTCCTCCAAAGAACTAGGATCTTCATTTTTGTCAGTATTTATATTTCTATTCACAAAAGTAAATAGGTAACTCTATTAAATTTATAAATGCTTCCAACTCTTTAAAGTTAAGATTTGTTATAAATTTGTTCCTGCAGGCATTTTAGATTAAATTTTCATTTTTGCAATGTGTGTTTGTTTCTAGCAATCTACTTCATTTTTGCAATGTGTGTTTATTTCTAGCAATCTATTTCATTTCTGCAATGTGTGTTTGTTTCTAGCAATATATTTCATTTTTGCAATGTGTGTTTGTTTCCAGCAATCAATTTCATTTCTACAACGTGTTTATTTCAAATATATTTCCATAGTTTGATTCCAATAAGCTTTTAACCAAGAAATCCTTAAGACATAAAAAACCCCCCAACATGAAAAAAATAAATATAAATACCTCCATTCAATTACTAAATCACTATGATTCCTCTTGTTTCATATAGCTTTAGACACAACCCTAGTTAAATATGACATCAACAGAAAGTTGATTAAATGAAGGGGATGATGACACCCATCATTACCCCTTGTATAATCATTTTATGCCTCAACTTATGTTTGATTGTGTGACAAATCCAGATCATAAGTAACCTTAGTTATTTTGCATTGTACCTCTTGTACCCTTGTAAAAAGGGCTTAATAATGTGAGTTGGGCTATCCCTAACAACCCTACTATTGCTAAGTGTTACTTACATATCTAATACTCTTATGAGGGCCTCAAACTTGCATGTAGTTATCCCTCATATGCATGTGTGGAATTATAAAAATATGACTATATGCTCTTTCTCCTAGTAACCTTTGGTAAAAGTGATGCAATAGTATATTTGACCTTTTGAATGCTTTAGATATTTAAAATAGTGATATGGTACAATTTAATAGCTTGAGATAGACAATAGTTTTTTATTATAGAGTTGATTTATCAAATTGGAAGGTGTGATAATTAGACCATAACCTTAATATATATAAAAGAACCTTTTGAATTTTAATTAGAACTTAGTAATACATGAAAATACAACCATAGGATGGGAAAATAGGGATAAAAACATGGCCATAACATGAAATATATTGAAAAAGATAGAAAGATAAGTCTGAATAGTTATATCGAGGCTGGACACTAATATTGATGCTAGTGTCTAAGACATGCAATTATATAGAGGCTAAAACATACAAAATATTCAAAATAGGTATGGGTCTCTATTATAAATTGGATGAAGATAAATAAACATATCAGACAATCCCAAGGGGTAGATAAATCAAGTGAAATAAGAGGGAATTGAAGAGGTCCATGAGAGACCACGTCACTATATGTCTAACTCTTAGTACATACAAGAAGACTAAAAATATGTGTACTTGTACTAAAATGGGTGTCTACACAAGGATAAGAATGAAAATGTCAATAATTATGAGTATATTAGTGTCAATTACATTTATACCTATCTATTTAGGAAGTGTACTTCAAAAGATTTCATCTAAGTATGGGTTTAAATATATAATACATCTACAACTAATGGATCAAATAGTTTGCATAAGGTTTATAAAAACAAGTGAAATGGTAAGGGGTATGTTTTAAAATAGATAAATTGTCTCTTATGTTTTATCTAAGGAGATCCAAACAATATTATTCCTATCATAGATTGCATGGTCATTATATGAATAATTTTTGGGCCTTGAAAAGTAAAATACAAAATGTTATTGATAGTGGTGGTACCTATATTAGATATATCCATTAAAGCACCACCACATTTTAGTACACATTATATAATTTAGTAACCTAATCAAACTATGATTACATCTTATAAGTGAGGTACTTGACAATGATAAATATTGACATATTCCTGACCACATGACTTGTACCTAATTACATGTCTCTTATTCACAATTTTTCTAAGCTATTTATACATATGTGAGACATGACCCTTTATTTTTAATCACTAGTACACAAAAATCCAATGTTAAATGTTCAAGATGTTTAAAATCACCTTTAGACTATCATCAACATACAAAAATTATCTTTGATCCCTCTAGACAAGTCCACTCTAGTCACATTAGAGTGTAGTGTGTTCTTGTCCAGTTATAGTGGCCACATCCCATGCCAAATAATTAATAGTTTTCAAATTTGAAATGAATATTTTGGGTCTTCCTACACATTTCACATGGCTAGATAAAGGAAAATTTCAAATGATTTTCCTATATATACATGTCAAAAGTCACTCATTATACCACTTGTTATTCCCTTGGTTCAAACTTTTACAATTTTGTACATTGAGAAAATCTTCCTCATTCTTTCCAAATTCAAGATCACTCACAAGGAACAACCATAAAACAAATCAATAATCTTCTAAAGTAAGTCAATATCTACCATTATCAAGTATCAAATCCATTTTCTAGCTGCATACATATAGTCAAAGGAACACAATTGCACATTCACTATAGGTGGGAGAACTACGTGGGCTTGATTTCCCTCATTAGAGTATTGGATATGTAGACAATAATCAATCATTAAGGGTGTGATTAAGGCAAACTCAACCCATCACAATCCCCTATTTTTTGTAGGTTTTTTTTAGCTATCAAAGTGCCCTAAGTTTTTTAAAATAAGTGAAATAACATAAATATTTTTGCTTGGTACTATTCATAGTGAAATATCTTATATTATTTAGTAGATAAAGGTGAAATAATCACATCTATTAGTTTTTACATATATTCAATTGGGATAAGTCTATGGTCAATTTACTTAAAAACATTGTGGTACTATCTATTCATAGTGGTCATGTCTAGAACTATCCTTTGATTTTGCCTCTAAACAAACATTTTTATAATTCTTATTTCTTTGTCTTTTCCTATTGGCCACATGTCATAGGTAACTAAGATAAGTCTATAGTAAATTAAATAAAATTCACTATAATGCATTCCACTTGAAATGGATGTGCTCATATTTTGTTTCTATTCCTCATTCTGATCTTGAGCCTGTTCAGTTACATATTCTTCTAATTTTCATTGTTAAATAGTTAGAAAAATCAATAAATATCCATGTGTAAGCTAAGTATATAAATTCTTAGTGTTTTCATAAAATGTCAACTTTCCATATTTAACATTTTGTCAAAATCATAATTTTTGATTATTATACATCTTTAACATTTTAATATTTTCTAGTTTTACACTTATTTGAACACATTAAAAATTTATTTATTTTATTAAAAACAAGGTAAAACACTAAGTAACAATTAAAAAGGAAATGTTACATAAATGAAAATTGTGAAAGAAGCAATTACTAAAAAAGGTTACAAAAATAAAAGTTACAACAATAAAATTTACAACATGTGTTGTTCCTAAAATTTTCAAAGGCCAATTTTATTTGAAAGTTGAAGAATAGCATTTATTTTTTTGAAAAAGTTGGAATAAATTAGAAAAATTTAAAAAGTGACAAAGTTATAAATAAAAGTTCTCAAAGTGTGTCTTTACACCTTGTGCAATGTGAGGTCTAGTCTTCCTGAACCTTGGACCACATGGGATGCATAAATGCATGAGCTCCACTGAGCATCTACACTTACATGTTAGACATGAGGCCATGGATGCACACCCATGTGCCACTAGTAGACATGGATGACCAATTCATCTCTATTAACATGGCTGACCAATGCATGTCATCTATTTATCTACCTAAGATGCACACACATGTGGCATTGAGTCATCAACATTGTGTGGCGTGTTGTGATAGAAAAGAGCCATATTAGTCTTCAAAGGATCATTTTTCATTATTTTGGATTTAGTTTATGCTCTGAGAAATATTTTCCTACCCCCTTAACATCCTTCTAATACTAATACTTTGCCAATTTTTTTGTTTTCCCCAAACACTCCATAATAAACACCTTTCAACATTTTTTAGAGTAAATTATACCCTATTCTTAGAGTTTTCAACCTTCACCAGAACCCCATTCTAAATGTGTTCTCCTCACATGAGTAACTTATATCATGACCATTTTAACCTAATCATTCCAACATTATTATTTCCTCCCTCAAGACACACTCAAACTACTAACCCTCACCTTGAAGTAGCATTCAAGTATTTGGAGCTTCATAAAATTAAGTACAAGTATATGGAATATGAGACATTATTTGTGTTATAAAATAACATTCCTAATATTATCGAGTCACAAAAAAAACATGTAGACTTATAATATTTCCACAAGAGACTAAAGGTGGAAAAATCAAGCACACTGAATATTTGTCTAGTAGAAAGTGGCTTTCGTTAGGCAACAAGTTTTTCCACCTTAGTAAATTTTTTAGATTTAGTGTTTTCTTTTGTGAGACACTATGACCCTCTAACATAATAAATCAGATCAAGTGGTTGGGAACTAATGATCAAAGTTGATGACATGACCATGGGAATGATAATGAGAATATTGATGCATGAAGATTATATTAGCATGAGTACTTTCTAAGTAGAAAAATACTAGGATAAGAACCAAAATAAGTACTTGACATTAATCAACAAATCCTAGTTGAAATATAAGAGGGATTGTATTTAGAAATTTCTAAATAAATTATTCTATTCAGATTTTGAGGATATCTCTGACATGATCACCCTCCTAAACTTTGTGATGGCTAACAAGAATACCCATAAATCTTATCATTGGATGTTCATGACAATGAGCATAATTTGTAATGGTAAGAAATTCATTTATTAGGGATAAATTATCAATGACTCCATATATCACCAATTTCTTAATGTGCATTAAATAAAATAATTCTTCATGACTTCTTACCTACTTTATTCACTGGCCTCTTAGATAATATATCTAAGATTATTATAACAAATAAATATCACTATTACTACCAAGGTTTATGAATTCTTCCATCAACTAATTCTAGAATAAAGCAATAATCATTTTAGGAGAATATATGATATATTCACAATGCAAATAGTACAATCCCTTGATGAATATTAGGGAAGAATAATGATTGATAAAGTGAGTACTTTGATTAACTAGTATGACAACTATTATATTCAATATCAAAAGTTTATGTACATTAGGATTGGAGGATTTGAGGCTATCCTCTGAGGCTCCCAAGACATGCCAATGAAAATATCATACTAATAGAGCTATGTAGATAATAAAGAGAAATACACAAATGTTACAGATATAAATGCATCTTGGGTGTCTCTTTCCTAATTTCATTGAGGCATTTCTAATGTAAAATAGTGCTCAATTCCTAGGACATTGAATCATCAATCGCCCAATTCACTCTCCATTCATATGATAATATATATTTTGTTAATTTGAAAAGGTATGTAAAGATATGTGTTGGAACTAGATTACCATATGATCATGTTCATTACCTAGATGATTACTGGGTAGATTTTTTAGATGAATTTGAGGTGGTTCAAAGAGATTGGTGCATAATGACTATGGACCAAATTATACACTTCACATATGAATAGGTTCTCAAAGTATGGTTGATGATATGAAATACATCATTGACCCTAGGTTTACTAAGAAATGAGATAATAGATATATAGGGTAGAACCAAACTTGCATGGAATAACACTAAATAATGGTTTGATAATAAAGTATTAGAAGTGAATGGAGTAGGTGGTTTTCGAAGATCAAAGGTTTTAACCCCTCCAAATTAGGTACCTTTACCCACTCTAAAGAACAACATCACTAGTGTGATGATTTAAGCACCTATTTTTTCAAGTTTTGAGGATGGTGACAATGAAGACCCTAAGCAAATAAAATAGCTAGGAAGGACCTATGAAGAAAGCCTTATTGTGGGAAGAAAATTGAAAGAAAAGAAGTTTATAATTATAGAGTCTTCTTCTTTCACTCTTGGTGACTCAACTCTTCTCATTCCCAAAACAAAATAATAGTACCTTACCTCTACTCAAGGGGAAACTCAACAAGAACTTGATAAATAAATGAGGTTATAATTACTTCATATACCTTAGCCTTTCCTAACATTCCTCCACTAAAAAAGCTACTTGTTCAAAGTAGCCTACATCCCCTCCAATTAGATCCCATATAACTACTTTTAAAGATATGTTATTCCAATGGATGTATCTAATGATCAATAAAATGAAAAGGGTGGTGGAAGATGATATTCCTAAATTTGATGTGGTGGCTAACCTTTTCAAGGATCCTCATCCCAAAAAGTCTAAAACCACTTCTAGATTGGTGTCAGATTCCTTTGGTGCATAGTTCATTAAAAATGTAGAGCCTAATATGGAGAAGGATATTAGAAAAATGGATGTGAGCGACTATACTCTGAAGAGGATATCACTTAGAGAACTAACTAGGGATAGTGATGTTTATACCTTGTACAAGACCACATAGATAATGATCAAGAGGATAGAGAAGGATGAACTCACTCAAGAGTAAATATAAGATAAGATAAAATAGTTGGTAGGATATGCCAACTACCTTCTCAACCTAGTTGATACACATATAACACCTCAAGTTGATGCTCATTCTCAAGTGTCAAGTGTAAGTAAATAATCCATTGCTACCATCATCAAGTATAATTCATATGGAAAAATTTAGAGTCTTGGGTAGATGCAATATTGTTGAGGGGGATGAAATACATTGAAGAAGTGATGAAACTATTTGGAACCATGATACAAAATATATCAATATGAATCAACAAACCAAAGCTCACAAGAGTGAGATAAATGTATGGGAAAATATAAAATATGATGTTCATGAGATGATTGATGTTGAGACATCAATAATGGTCAAAGTTGGAGTCTTTATAAAAGTATACGATGATACATCCTAAAAATTTTCCATATGCATTCTCCATAATATTGAGGTCCTAAACCAAACAATAGAAGAGATACAAAATTAGATCAATATTTTAAGAGAAAAGTGGAAGATGATCACTTATAATATATATGAGATAAATTATGACCTATTCAAAGTAGATGAAGTAACCTTGCATACTATAGATGAATTAAAGGCTTAATTCGATAAAGTGATAAAGGATAAGTTGTTCAAAGAGAATACTTTCAGTGTAGCCTCAATGTCTGTTATTAGTGAAATTCATATTTAAATTGAATAAATGAATAATCAATTTATTTAATTGATGGAAGCTCTAAATTTTATAATTATAGTGTATAAAAGATGGATGATGAATTGCAAGCATGTGATAGTCCTAAAAGGGAATGATATCATTGAAGCAATAATTTTTTTTAGAAAATATAGGGCTACTGATGATAAAGAATGAGCTTGAAGCTCCCTACCCACCTTAGGTTCTTGAGCAGCAGCTACCATGCCAAAGAATATTTACTAATGGAGTCTACAAAATTTTATTTCCATTTTTGTCAATATTTTATTTTGTTTGTGTAAAAGTGAAAATTATGTACAATAGAATAGGACAAAATATGGAATTCAAAGAGTCATTTTGAATGTGAAGGTTCAACCCATTCCCTATTTATATACATACAATAAATGACTATTTTAATAGGTTTTTTTGATATCCATGAAATTTTAATCCTTAAGAGGAAGGAGAAATAAATTGTGTTGAATCTTCAACCAAGAACCAAGGAATTTCAAAACTTTATGTCTTATTTTCCTTTATGATCATGTGATTTTCTTATGTTAATGCATTTTTCATAATTCTAATTATTAATTGTGTTGATCTCAATAAATTAGATTACTTCCATTTAGTTTTCTCTTGTTATGTAGTTAAATGAAATTTGCATTTACTTATTTACCCTGATTTTTCACCTTCTCTTTCCCCATTTTATTTTTAGTTTAATGTCATGAAAATACCCCCCATTCAACTTGTAAATATTTGAAATATGTTTAGATTTGTATTTTACTACTTTCAATAAAGGGAACCTCCACTCCTAATAGAGGAGAGACTTTTCATCTCCACTATTTTGAAAATAATATTTTTAATGAGTACCAAATATTTCACCAATAGTTTTTGGTTCCCATAATGGGGCACATTTTATACTTTTATTTTAACACAAAGTCACCTATATGACCATCCCTAAAAATTATAACCCAATAATCCAACCAAATATTGATTGGACATAAGTTGCAAAAACAAAAATCTATTATATTCTTTGATAATTCACCTAAGATAATAGAGTAACTCACAATTCCAAAGAGATAAAACCATGCTAGATGAAGAATAATGGTGTGTTTATTTTGATAAGATAATTATTGAACTTATTGATAGAAGGATAGTGAATATAATAGTACACATAGATCCTTAAAACATCTCATCATCTTAGATGATAAAAAAAATTCAAGGTCAAGTAAATGAAAAGGAGTCTCTGATACATTCTTTGATTTTAAAGAATAATCTAGTTTTAGACTTTCTCCTAAAAAGACAAAACAAGTACAACTTATAAGTGAAAATTTATCTCTACCCAACATATTGGTTCCTAGAGAAATGAATTTTAGAACATGGCTATTGTTGTACCATGGGGTCCTCACATCATCACATTGGATTTAGGTTCTCAATTCAATGAAATTATAAAATGTTATAGGAAAAATTTTCCCAAGTTTACCAATGATGGTAAACAACATCCCAATGAATGTATATAGGCTTTCTTCTCTACCTGTGGTATTATTGGTATGGAATATGAAGATGCGTTAGTATAGTTGTCTATGGAAACATTAGATAAAAGAACCATATAATGGTTTCATCACTCCCCTATTATTTCTGTCATGGATTAGAAAAGAATGAGAACCAAATTTAAAGAAAGATTTAAATCTATTGAATATGAAAATTCTCTATTGGCATAATTATCTCAAATAAAAAGACAATCCCTTGAACCCACAAGAGATTTCATATCCTAATTTAATAATAAATTGCATAAAATCCTAGCTATTTCCATGCCTAAAATATAAAATTAGAAGTGTTTCTTTTTGAATGTACAAGTTTCAAAAGTAAGCTTCTTCCTTTGGTAGAATCATCTTGTAACTTTGGATATTACATAAACCCAAGCTAAATTTTTTGAAGATGATATGATTAAGGCTAAGAAGCTTAAAAATGACTCTTTTAAGAGTAAATAACATAATTGGATAGAAACTTTGGTTTGGATATTGGCAAATGACATATTGGATTTGAATAATTAGATTCCCCAATCTCAAAATATTCCTTACAAAGATGTAATTAGGACACCATTTGTTCCATATCATGGCAATTTTCATCCTAGGTTACCTCATCCAAGACCTCAACTTGATCTTGAAGCATCCCCCACTATTATTAATTTTTCATGCATATTCCATGCTACCAATAATCATACTAGCTATAACTACCATAAATGGCCAAAATGATGCAACTATGTACCATTGAAGAACCACTTGAAGAATGTGTTTTGGGCACCTCTAATCCTAAAATTCAAGAACCTGATGGTAACTCCATTATGGGTTATTTTAAAAATGAACCTGAAAGTGATGAATATGACGAGAGCATGAAGGATATGAATAGTCATTCATATGTGGTATTCACCTAAGCTAAGAATTAGAAGGTGAGGGATTACAAAAAAATTAAGGAGTCTGATAAACAAAAAGCTAAAAAACTCTTAAGGTCATAATTACTCATAAATTTGTTCTTAACTGAGGCATTTTGTTTCCATATTTATCAAAGGATAAACAACCATAGAGATTGGAAAGTTCTAACTCTCTTAATGTGTTCATAATTGAATAAATTTCAAATTATTCCTTAAATGTAATTGATCATATGAACAAGAATAAGGTTCACATTTATCAAACTAAATACTTAAGGATAAATATCAAGTAATTGGATAGGTTGATCAAGTTCATCAATAGAGGAAGTTATAGTACACCTTATCAGGGAGCCCATATCAAAATGGTTGATTCTAGTTTGAAAAATAATGTAGTTTTTTATACGCAAAGTATTACAAGTCCTAAACCTTTTTATGTCTCTTTATTTGTTGGTGGTTTCAAGTTAAATAATTGCATAATTGATTTAGGATCCTTAGACAATGTCATGTCATCCGAAGTTGCACATGCCTTGGGATTGACTTACACTAAAACCTTTGGTATCTATCTCAACATGGAATCAAATTAAATCTCTCTAATAGGATAGATAAAGGATGTATAGGTTACTAGTCACCTTTCCTCAAATTAGAATAAAGATGACCATACTAGTGGTAGGAATTCCTCCCAACTATGGAATGCTTATGATTCAATCTTTCTATAAGGACCTTAGAGAAGAAATTAAATTGGACTAGACACAGGCAATGATACCCATGTAAAGAATCAATGAGAGATTACTCCTAGAACCAAAATCCAAGCACTTGGTGTAGAATTCAAATGACCCTTAGGTAGACATCTTATATGAAGAACTAGGTCACAATACCTACATGATGATGGCTAAAAAGGATCTAGAACTTCCTAAACTAGTAGAAGGTTATTGCAATGAAATATGAACTTTAGAGTTTGATGGAACTTTTTGAAATGCATGCTTGGGGGATAGTGTATTGCTAATTTATTCATAGAAGAATTTGTTTCCTTTTTCCTACAAGCTCTAAGTTGAATGCACTAATAATACAACTCAGTATGAGGCATTGTTGCTAGGATTTCAAGTAGTGTAATAAATAGGTATCTATAACCTCAAAGCATAAGGTGATACTAAATTTATTATTAAATAAATATAAAGCTAATATTAGGTAAAAAATTATAGGCTCAATCATTATAAAAATAGGGTTTGGGATTGTATTAACGCCTTCAAAGATTTATCCATTAATGTAGTACCAAGAGTATAAAATTACAAGGTTGATTCCCTAATTGTATCCATTTGTTTGATGATTCCTCACCTAAAAATTGATAAAAACTGATATATCATTGAAATGGCATATCACCCTAGTGAACCAAATAATTCTAAATATTGTCAAGTATTCAACAATGATTAATAAATCATTGCTTTATTAGATAAAAAATATGATTTTATAAATATATATTTTTATATAACCCCTAATACCTATAGAGAATATTATATTCCTAAAGATAAATAGGAACAACCTTTACAAACACTTGACATAAAAGATAATCAATTGGATGACAAAAACATACAACTAAAAGTAAACACGATTCCAAAAGGTATGGTTTTTTGGAAGAGATGTTTGACAAACATGACATGTCCATTAATTATAATATTTAGGTAAATCCTTGATGATCTCAAAAGTATGAGAAAGTAAATATTGGCATGGATGAAGAACTGTAGTTTGTCAATATCATAAAATGTTGTTCCAAAGAAGAGCATAAAAGGCTCATTACTATTTTAAAATTGTATAAATACATATTCAAGTGGTGATATTCTTATCTAAAATATTTTATACCAAAGATTTTGCAACATAACATTATTTTTAAATCTAGTGTCAATCCATTCAAGTATAAATTGAGGTATTGTAACCTCAAGATAAACAGTACCATTTACAAAGAGATTAAGAATATGCTATATGTTAGAATCATATTTCATGTTCACCATCATGGTTCATTTTAAGAGAATATATAAAAAACCCCTTTAGGTTTATTTAGGTGAATCCAATTTTCATCCTTGGAAAATATTAAAATTTCAAAAAAAAATCACCTTCTTAAGTTTTTTGTATAGTCGTTCGTCTACACAGTTAAAATATATAGGTTATGGGATAAATTAAAAAAGAATATAAATTTTTTTTATAAAATTTAATATTATTATATATTTTTATTATTCTTTAAGACATAAAATTTAAAAAAAATCATCTAAAACCAAGTCCGTATGCAAAAGTTATGGCCTCTAGAAGTTGGTGCTCTATTGCAACGCATTATGCTGTTATGTGATGGCACTATGTCATATGATGGAAATATGTTGCATGATGGCATAATTTCACATGATATAATTAAAAATTTTATATTCATATTTAAAATATATACAATTTAAAAAAATAAAATTGTCTCGAATCATTTTTGTATGCAAAAGATATGGCCTCTGAAAGTTGGTGCTGAGTTATAGTGCATCCAACTTCTGGAGGCCGTATCTTTTGCATACAAAAATGATTCAAGACAATTTTTTTTTAAATTTTATATATTTTAAATATAAATTTAAAATTTTTCATTAAATCATGTGAAACTATGCCATCACATGACATATTATCATCACCTGACATAGTGTCATCGCACGACAACATAACACATTACAACAGAGCACCAACTTTTAGAGACCATAATTTTTGCATACGGACTCAGTTTTAGATTTTTTTTAACTTACATATATATTTAATAGGAATCCAAATATGAAATAATATTATAGTTTATAAAAAAAATTATATTATTTTTTAATTTATCCCATAACCTATATGTTTTAACTATGTAAACAGAAAACTATACATGTCATGTAGTGGAAATATGTAATATTATGGTACTATGACATGTAATTTCATATAAAAATTTATATTTATATTTAAAAAATATATAATTTTTTAAAAAAATGTGTCAAACTAATGCCATATATAAAAGTTATGGCCTCTAGAAGTTAGTTGCATCACAACATGCCACCAGATGATAGCATTTTGTCAAGTGATAACATGATATCCAGTGAAATCATGGTAATAAGTGGTATAATGATATCGAGTGACAACATGATTCTAAGTGATAGCATACTATCAAGTGACAACTTGCTATCAAGTGATAACATCATGATGTTATCGGGTGACAACACCAAGGCCATAAGTTTTTGTATATGGACTTAGATTGAAATGATTTTTTTTTTAAATTTCCTATTTATTCAAAGTGAATTAAAATATATATGTAATATATATAAGGTGAATTATATGGATTCTCCCATAATTATTATAAATGATTAGTGAGCTGACCCCTAAAAAAATTTACATCCCAAAAATTTAGGCGAATGGGTCTTATGTATTACTCCCAAAAAATCACCAAATACAAATTACCAAAAAGTGAATATTCATGAATTAAAAAATATTCACCACTAAAATTTACCATGTTCACCATTTAACTTAGGTATACAACATTGTATGAATCTAAAATATGAACATGGAAGTTAGGATTTGTGTGGATTTTCATAATTTCAATCAAGCTTAACTCAAGGAAAGGTCACACCTTATCAATCATGGACCAAATCCTACAGGATGTCATATGATATAAAATTATGTCTATGTTATACATCTTCCTTGGATATAATTAAGATGAAGTAGCTATATAAGATTAGTTCAAAATGACATTCACCACCTCGTGGGGAACTCTTTCCTATAAGAGGAGGCCTTTTGGTCTCATCATTATAGGTGCAACATTTCTAAGGGTGATGTAATGGGCCTTCAATGATATGAAAAATGATATTATAGTAATCTACCTATATTATCTCATGGTATTATCAAATAAAAGAGAATATCAATTTAAATACCTAAAGAATGTCTTTAAAAGGTATTTCCCTCATGGGATATATTTGAATCCCAAAAAGTCTATCTTTGCAATGATTGAAGGCAAGATATTAGGTCACATAGTTTCTAAAGAAGGTACCAATATTGATCTATAAAGAATAAATTCAATCCAACAATTATCCATACCAACTAAGAATCTTAACACTAACTCATTATTTAACAAATCATCTTTTTCAGAAGGTTCACCCCCAAATTTGCTAAATTCACCAAGCATATTATATAGATGATGAGTGTAAATAACTATTTCAAGTGGAAAAATAATGGAAAAAGATTGTTCAATGATATAAAGGAAGTAATTAAAAAAGTTTTGGTCTTAACTTGCCAATATTTTCAAAAGGATTTCATTACATATTGATACTCTCTTGAATAAACACTATCTGTTATTTTGGTGTATAAAAATGAAGAAGGGATTGAATACCCTATTACATTCATGAGTTATGGACTAAAATAAAAAAACAAGTATTCATTGGTATAAAAACATGCATACACTATCGTCAAAGTTGTGAAGCATTTCAGGTTTCATTTCTTGAATTCTCATACTATTGTAATGGTCCTATATTTACTAGTGAAATCAATCCTTACCTAGAAAGAGCTTAGATAAAAAAGAGGTAGTTGGATCACCAAATTTTAGGAATATAATTTGGAGATCAAATTCACTAAGATGGTAAGAGGATAAATAATTTTCCAATTGTTTTTTGAGGGTGTTAACTCATAGAGGGAATATAAATAGGAGTTACCAGTGGTAATCTTCATTGATTCTCTCAAAGAGTGGTATTCAGATATTGCATAATTTCTATCATATGGAAAATTCTTAGCTCATTTAAACCCCCCAAAAAGGTTAAATATCTAGTTAATAGTAACCATGTATGTGATTTAGGATAATAATTTATTCAACAAGTTTGTAGATGATACTTTTCTGAGGTGTGTGAATAAGGAACAACAAAATAAAAAATTTGGAGAAATTTAATGACAAAACATGTGGTGGAAATTTCTCATTTTCAGTCACAACCTTAAAAATTATAAAATCTAACTATTATTTGCCAATGTTATTCAAAGATGCACATGAATGGGTTTCCAAATATGAGGCTTGATAGTATTTTATTATTCAGCCTAACCTTCCAGCATTGTCTCTCTAACATGTGGTCATTGAGGAACCATTTCATTAGTGGGGATTAAAATTCATTGGGAATATAAACTCTCATTTTATCACCAAACACACCCATGTATTGATGGTAATTGACTACTTCATGAAATAATTATAAGTAATTCTAGTGAGATCTACCACTTCAGAAGTTGCTTGTAATTTCATAAAAGAGAACACATTGGCTAGATTTGGTGTTCCCCAAAAGATCATCATGGATAATGCTTCTAAATTATCCTTTGTTTAACTAAGTATTTTATTTTATGGGTATGGAATATTTTTTACACATTTGTTATACTACTATCCTTAGGTTAATGTAAGGTAAAATATAGTAAAAAAACTTAACTATCATCATCCACAAACTAGTTGATGAGAATAAGAGAAACTAGCATAAAAAGCTATATGATGCCTATGGCCTAATAAGATAACACTTGAGAGATTAATTGGGATGTTTCCATTCTATATTCTCTATGGAAGAGATGAAATGGTTCCTATCTATTTAGAATTGCTAGATTTGAAGCTAGCATAGGCCATTAAAGATGACTAGTTCAAAGATGCCCTAGAAAATAGGGTCATATACTTGGAAAAGATATAATCAGAATAAGTCATAATGATTGATATATTTTTATCACATAAATAAATGTCAAATAACTATCTGATCAAAAGGCTAAAAAAAATGACTTCCAATTTATAGACCTAGTCTTACTGTGGGGCAAAAAAAGATAACCACAAGGAAGTCATGGAAAATTTGACTTCCTATTGATGGGGCCATTCAATATTTGACATTTGTGTGGGGAAAATAAATATTATTTTGAATAAATATATGGTACTCACCTCTAGTTTCCAAATAATGGGTAATATAAAAATCTCTATAAAGAGTGAAGGTAGGCTATCACCTACTATCCCTATGGGTGATTTTGGTTCAGTTGTATGTTTCCCCTTCCTAGCTCTAGTTTTTCTCATTCCCTTTATCTTTATTATTTAATTTATCTTGAATCCATATCCTAATGGATAAGATGATTGCTTATGAAACCTTGAGATTTTGAAATTTCATCTTGTGTCTTCTTAAAAATACACATCCCTAGCCTGAGCCCCTTGTTGTTCCCTGAATTTACAAAGCGTAATTTATCTTGAAAGTCAAATAAAAAAATTTAATTTTTTTCAAGAGTCACAATAAATTATAAAAGATTCAAAAAGTGACTAAGTTATAAATAAAAATTCTAAAATCACATCTTCACACCTCATGTAGTGTGAGGGATACTCTTCATAACCCTTAGACTATGTGTGATGCATATATGTGCCCCATAAATTTTACTTCAAATGAGCATCTACATTGACACATGCCACAAGTAGACATGATTAATCAATTTTTATCCATCGACACATTGGATGTGTAGACATGTCAAATGTGATTAGGTACATATGCCCATCTGATAGAATGATGTGGATGTGCAAGTTATCCTTTTGTCTGCACCATAACGTGCCAAAAAATAGATATATTAGTATTCAAAGGCTCATTTTTAATTATTTTGGATTTAATTTCTACTTTGAAAAATATTTTCCTATCCCATTAACATCCATCTATTGTTGATATTATTATAATTTTTTTTGTTTCCCCAAACACTCCACATTGGACACCTTTCAACATTTTAAAGGCAAATTGTACCATATTTTTAGAGTTTTCACCCTTCACTAGGTATTTATTTTTAGGGTGTTATCCTAGCATGAGTCACATTTCTCATGAGCACTACAACCTACTCATTCCAACCTCATTAACATTTACTTCCTCTAGACCCATTTAAACTACTAACCCTTGCTTGAGAAACAATGTTCAAGTATCTAGAGCCTAATAAAATGAAGTACATGTGATATGAGCCATTGTTGGTGTTAGACAACATTTCTAATATTTTTGAGTCATAGATTAGACATGTAGACTTAGAAGAGTTCCATAAGAGATTAAATGTGTAAAACTTGAGAAAACTAACTATTATCTAGTAGAGAGCAAACTTACTTAGGTAGCAAGCTTCCCCACCTCGGTGCATTGTTTAGATTTAGTGCTCAACTATCTGAGACACTATGACCCTCTAAACCTATAAATCAAATCAAGTGGTGGGTCAATAATGGGAAAATGAATGGCATAACCATGTGAATTAAAATGAAAATCCTATTGCACAAATACTATGTCAACATGAGTTTTTCCAAGGGTAAAAGTAGCAAGATAAGAACCTAAAAAACTACTTGAAAGTAATAAAAAAATCTTGGTTGAAACACAAGAGGTAATGCCTATTCTAAATTTCCAAATAACTTCTTTTATTTTGATTTCAAAGAGGAGCTCTCTGACATGATCACCCATATAAACTATGTGGTGGGTAATAAGGATACCCAAAATTTTTACCCTTGGATGTTCATGTCAATGAACATCATCTGTAATGGCAAAAAATTCATTGATTAGTGATAAATGATCAATTACTACCTACATCATTAGTTGTTGAATGTGTATTCAATAAAATAATTCTTCATATCTTCCTAATTAGTGTATTCATTGGCCTCTTAAATGATATATCTAGGACTATCATAGGAGGGAAATATCATTATTTACACCCAAGTATATGAATGCTTCCATAAAATAAATATATAAGAAAGTACAAGAACTTTAGGAGAATAAATGATGCATTCACAATGTGAATAATGCAATCCCTTAACAAAGATTAGGGAAGAAGAATGACTAATAAATCAACTAATTTGATCAACCTATAAAATAACTATTATATTCAATATCAAAAATTGACTTACATTAGGGTTGGAAGATTTGAAGGTTATCCTATGAGGCTCCCAAGACTATCCAATGACAATATCATACTAATAAATTTGTGCAAATAATTTATAATAATGAAAAAACACTACAAAGATAGACACATCTTGGGTGTCTCTTTCCTAATTTAATTAAAACACTTCTCATGTAATAATATGGTCAATTCACGAGACATAAAATCATCAATATCCTAATTCAATCTCCATTCATATGCCAACAAATATTCTATTGATATGAAAAGGTATGCAAAGAGATGTCTTGGCACTGACTCAACATATGACCATATTCCTCATCCAGAGGATTTATATACAGATTATTCATATATATTTAAGGTGGATTAAATATATTGGTGTAGAATTACTATGGACCAAATCAAAGCCTTCACAAATGAATGGGTTCTCAAAGGTATAGTGGATTATATGACATACCTCATTGACCCTAGGTATGCTGAGAAAATTACTACCCCTTTGCCAAACATCAATTGGTCAATAAGGGAGATAACATATACACATGAGAGAACCAAATCCATATGAAATAGAACCAAATAGTGGTTTGATAATAAATAATAAAAGTGATTGTAATAGGTGGTTCCATAAGATCAAAGGCTTCAACCCCTTAAAACTAGTCACCTATAACCACTTCAAATAAGAGAATCACTAGTGTGATCATTGAATCACTTGGTTCTTTAAGATTTGAGTATAGTGATGATGAATACCCTCAAAAAATAAAATAACCAATAAGGACTTATGGATAAATTCATATCATTTGAAGAAAATTAAAATCAAATAAGTCTATAATGATAGAGTCTTCTTCTTCCATTCTTGGCCACCCCACTCTTCTCATTCCCAACATAACACAACAATACCTTTAATTTACTCAAGGGGAAACTCAATAGGTACTTGATAAGGAAGCCAAGGTTGTAATTCCTTCATCCCCCTCAACCTTTCCTAACATTCTTCCACCTCCAGAAGACACTCCTCCAAAGCATCCTACACCCCTCCCATTGGATCCCAAATGACCACTTTCAGTGATGTCATTCCAATGGATGCAACTAATGATTAATAAAATAAAAAGGATGTTGGAAGATAATATTGTTAAATTTAATGTGGTGGTTGACATTCTTAAGGATCCTCCTCCCAAAAAGGCTAAAATCACTTTTAGATTGGTGTTAGATTCCTTTGGCACATAGTTTAGGAAATTGTAGATCCTAATTTGGAGAAGGATGTTTGAAAAATGGCTATGAGTGAATATAATCTAAAGAGGATATCACTTTGAAAAGAAACAAAGAGATTGATGTTCATAATATATGTGAAATAATGGATATAATGATCAAAATGTTAGATTAGGATGATATCACTTAGGATCAACTTCAAGATTAGATAAAGTAGTTGGAAGGATACACCAAGTACCTTCTCAACCTAGTTGATAAACCTATAACACCTTAAGTTGATGCTCCTTCTCAAGTTTTAGGTATAAGTAAAGAATCCATCACTACCATAAAAAATTTTAATTAATATGGAAAAAATATAGGATTGGGTAGATGAAGTATTATTAAGTGGGATGAAATACATTAAAGAAGTGATAAAACTATTTGAAACCATTGATGCAAAAGTTATCAATATGAATTAGTAGATCAAAGCTCACAAGAGTGATAAAAATTTATGGGAAAATATAAAATATTATGTTTTTGAGATGATTGATTTTAAAACACTAGTAATGGTTAAGGTTAGAGTCTTAAAAAATCAGAGGATTATACCTCCTGCAAATGGTCTGAATACATTCTCCATAAGATTGAGGTCTTGAACCTAGTAGCAAAAAAATTGTAGGATCAAATCAATATTTCAATAAAAAAGTATAATATGATCACTTCTAATATAGATGAGATACATTATGACCTATCAAAATAAGATTAAATCACCCTACATACTGTAGATGAAGTAAAGGTTTGGTTAGAGAAAGTGATAAAGGATAAGTGATTCAAATATAATACTTTTAGTTTAGCCTCCATGTTTGTGATCAATGAAATCCACATTTGAATTGAAGAAATAAATAATAAATTGATTGAACTAATGGAAGTTTCAAATGCTATGCTTCTAGTTTCTGAAACATGGTTGATGCATTGCAAGCATGTGATAGACCTAAAAGGGGATGATGTCATTGTAGTAAATAAATTCAAAAAAATTAGGGTTACCTAGGACAAAAAACAAGCCAAAAGCTCCCTAACAACTCTAGGTTCTTTATGACACACCACCACAATAAAGAAGACTTCCTAATGAAGTATACAAACTTTTTTTTTCATCTTTATCAATATTCTATTTTAGGAAAGTCATATTTTCCTTTGTGTAAATGTGAAAATTATGGAAAATATAATACGACAAAATATGGAATAACAAGAGTCATTTTGAATGTGAAGGGTTAGGCCATTCCCTCTTGATATAAATATGATAAATGACTATTGTTAAAGGGATTTTTGATGTCCATGAGAATTGAATCTTGAAGAAGAAGAAGAAAAAACTTTGTGTTTAATCTTCAATCAAGAACTAGGGAATTTTAAAACATTGCATCTTATTTTCCTTTAAGTGTATGTGTTTTTCTTATGTTAATGCATGTTTCATAGTTATAAGTAGTAATCATGTTTGATATCAATAAATTATATTACTTACATTTAGTTTTATTTCATTACATGGTTGAATGAAATCTACATTTTATTGATTTATCGTGACTCTTAACTTTCTCTTTCTCCATTTTTTCAGTCGATTGTCATGAAAACACTCCCCATTCAACTTGTAAATACTATAAATATGTTTAGATTAGTTTTTCACTAATTTTAATAAAGGTAACCTCCCCTCCTAATAGAGGAGAAAAATTTCATCTCCTTCATTTTTTTTAAAACCCTATTTGTCATGAGTACCTAATATTTCACTAACAAAATGACACATTAGAAAAAGAAAAGTTACAAAAATAAGCACGTGATAAATAAGAAAGTGTACTTCTTAAAGAAGATAATGATAAAAAATAAAGTGTACTTATTAAATAAGCACATGATAAATTGAGAAATTGTATTTGAATAAGAAAGAGGTTCTCAAGAAGGAAGTTCATTATCAACATATGCTAAAGAAAACTAATCTCATGAGCATAATTTCTAGGGGTAATTACAAAGTCTTTCTCATATCTAGAGTTTTCGATTTTTAACGCTCATATAGATGGAAAGCAATGTACCAAAATTTTGATATATATTGGTAAGGAAATTAATGTTTTTAGTATGAAACTACTTAAATCTCTTGGACATGACAAGGTTCACTCAAATAAGGCTACTTCATCTAGAAAATGCATCATATCCATTTAGTTATCTATAACCCTTGGTACATAAACATGTTATAATTATTTGAAATTATCCCTAATTTGGACCAGTTTAATATTGAACTTGGAAGATCATGGATGAGAGAAATGGGGGAAAAACTTGATAAAAATCATGACTATGTTATATTTGATCTTGAATGTGCAATTATTACCATATCAAAGTTGAAGCATCTTCAAATCAAGAAAATAAAACATAAAATATTTATTCAATTAGTGATAATGTAATGAATTTTAATTCATATGTGAAAGAAACTAAGTTACATGTTAAAAATGATAATATATTTGTTAAACAAATTCCAACAAATGGTGTAGTATATATCTTCTTGACAATTTATTGATTGCTTATTCCTTTATTATTCTATTTTGTCATTCATGTATACATATATTTTACATTTATAATTATTATAGTCATTATTATATCTATCTAGTTTGAAATAACAATTTACCACATTTTATTATTATTTTTAGTTCTTTACTATTTACTTTAATGATACATAATTATTAATTCAAACATAGAGCAACTTAAAACTGATAAATAGATGATATAATATATTTTCAAAGGTACTATGAATAATAGATCCATTGAATCAAGTTTATGCATCAATAAGTCCTCTCAATACTCAAAAATATATAAAACAATAAAGAGAAATGGTGCCAATATCAATTATACATTACAATTAATTCAATAATCCATGTGAAACACTAAAAATCTGCATTAGCTACAGGATACAACAAAGTACAATGTTATATGTACCATATAATTTCAGCTTCAACTATATAGTGTAACAACAAACTACTATAGAATATATGACATAAGAAATAACTATAGTTGAAATTTTATTAAATTAATATATCAAATATTTAATAGATACATGAGCAATTAGCACCTAAAGTAGCCATGAGTAAGCAACTGCTATTAGTTATAATAAGTTGTAAAGAGGGAGATCATCAGCTAGGTGCTTTACCTCTAATCATAGATCAAAGGTCCTCCACACACATCCCCATTGGGAGTGATACTTCACTTCATGAATGGGTAGATAATGGTAATGCAGACAATAAGAACCAATTGAGAACAATGTGAAAATACAAAAACTATTACATTCATTAGTCATATAGACCATGGATACTCCTCTATATAATATGAAATCACTCATACATGTAAATTATAAATTATAATGGATAAATAATGTATAAAAATATAATAATACTTTGTCCCAAGCATTTTTGTAGTCTTTTGACTTCAAGTGAAGCTAGGTCATAGTCCACATCAACATTACTCTATGATATAACATACAATCATCATTTCCTTCTTGTTAACTGATGATGAGTGATTTATAATAGGCTCCCTACTCATCAATCATCATTCCTTAATGATAAATATAACCATTTTGAACTAATCAAAAACTAAATCATTCATAATGAAATAACATAAAACTATCAAAATAATATATGCTAACATGGTTCTATTTTGGAGTCATTTTCATAAAATACAAGAATCATAAGATTGGATAAGTAAATCAAACTCATCTAAGATTCAACATGTATAGCCTCACACCCTAAAACATAAATCAAATCATCCAAGAACAATACACTTGTATAATATTTTAAGTTATGTATATTTATTTTACTGATAAGACTAGTTTTAAGATCATATTATAACAAAATGTCATTCATACACCTCCATGGTTAAATATTAAATTGAATCTAAAGGTAATCAAGGTTCAAACTTAAAAATACCACTATTTGATTAGATTCTGATCCATACTATGTGTAGACACTAGAAAATAGCATACTATGGTTCTATATGTTGTACTGACCCTTAGATCACCTTAGGACCCCCTTGGGACTATTTCACAACTTTTCAACCACCAAACATAAGTCAAAATGACTAATTCTAGCCATTTTAACTTTATTCTATTGACCAAAAATGGTCAAACCTTAACCACCAATGGGTAGCATTGACTACTGATGGTTATCCTTGATCATTGATGATTGACCTTCAACCACCTCAGGGGTTAATTACAACTCCAAATCTAGCTTGATTTTTTATTTTTAGTTACTTGATCTACTATTCATATAATCAATGCATGTTGGACTAAATTTAGAATAACTTGTTAAACCTCTTGTTAAACCTATTATTTAACCACTCCCTTTCCTTTATATTAAGAGAGGAAGAGGAGGTGAAAGAGGGATCATAAATTATTAGAACTTATTGTATCATAACTTCTTATGCAAGTATTCTTCTTACTTCTGATGAATCCAAGAAATCTTCTAGTGAACCAACAACCAAGCAGAGATGAAAAGTGCTACTACAAATCATTAGTCAATATCCAAGGTACTATCACTCTATTAAAATTGCTTCAGAATCTATAATAAGCTTTTAGTCAACCTCAACATTCTTTAGAACAACAAAATCTAAGTATCTATTTCTTATCATGATTTAGCAGTTAGTCTCTTTATCTCATTATCTTTATTTCTCTTCCATTCCACTTCTTGTATTGGAGTTTTAAAACTCTAGATACTTCCTCTCTTCCTCAAGACCACCCATAGATTCTTTTAATTATCTAAACACCCTACCCATAAACTAGACACCTATGAACATTACCCTTTATCTTAAAACCAACATCCAACCCAAACTCACCTTCCAAAACTTTCCTACAACCTTCCCAACCAAACTTCTCTTCCTAAGCTAGATCCTATAGTAACCATCGATGGTCACCTAACCATCGATGGTTTGACCCTAACTACCGATGGTCACCAACCATTGATGGTCACCTAACCTCTGATAGTTTAACCCTAACTACTAATGGTCACTGCCTACCAATTCCCAATATTAAGTTGATTTGACCTATCAGACCCTAACCAAATTCCATTTTTTGAGTTTCTATCTTATCATAGAGGATCACTCTATTTTATGAATCACATCTAATCTATTTATCATTATTATCTAATAATTTTATTATTATAATTAATCAAATTCTTCTATCTCTTATCAAGTACTTCTTGTATTTAATTTTAGTATCTTTTGTTATATATGCAAGCAATTTATCTTTCATTTTCATAACTTAACTATTTAAAAGTGTGGATTGACATCCCCTTAGGAAGCTTATGCTTCTTGGATCTATCTCATACTATAAAATCCACCATATTACCCAACTAATTAGCCATTTATTCAGTGTTTTCTTATCTAAAGGCCATTCCTTCCTAGACAAAGAGGATTCTCCACAATCATTTGGATCAATGTGCACACAACATATCAGGTTTTTTTGAAACATTACTAAAACATTCTGGCACATTCTAAGGGTCAATGAAACATCTATAACTAGAGTATGTGGTTTTTTAGTGTCTACATTTTAATTTTAAAATTTTATTGAAACATTTTGGCAAGCTCGATGGGACCTTTGAGCCTCTTATGGGTTCATAGTTGCATCTAGGTGATTTTTCTTCTTGTTTTATACTCATATAATGAAATCAAAATTTCATTTTGGGCACAAAATCAATATGCATACATTTTTTTCTTATGTATTTAGATCACATATCTTAATTTGATCAATTAAAACAATCATAGCTTCACTCTTATCACACATACATGACCAAACCACTTACACCTAATCAAACATAAAAATATTGACATAAGGTCTGATTGGGATTTCATCACCTAATAGTCACCTTTCCTTGACAATCCTACTTATATTTCATCACCAAGTGGAGAACAAACTCATTTCATTGGTTGTGTATAATCTCTAGCAATCAATATATCTTGGCTAAGCACCTGACACCCTTATCACTATAGTGTGTGAAGTGAGGGGGTAGGCCCCAATATCATGCCATGTACTAATTTCCAACATAGATCAATTTGAGAGCCTAAACTACATAAAACCTAGCATATAATTCTTTTTTAGTACTCCCTTTATATACCAAGTTGAGTCACACAAATGTTAAAACTTAAGGCATAAGCCACAAGAGAGACTAAAAAGAACCTCAAGATTTAACATGCTTTAGTGTGTGTTTCATTTCCTTGACATTTTCTTGTCTTTTCTTTGTTTGAGTTTTGAGATTTATTGTATCTTCCTTTTCCCCTTATTTGCATGATTTTAACTAGGCAACAATTAAGAAACCAAGAAAATCAACATCCACCTCCTAACCACTCTTCCTCCTCTGCTTCTACATCCATGGAATATATCTCTGATGTAGAAGGTTTTCCCCATCCTTATAGAAGTCCTAGTTTCCTTGAAACATTTTCCCAAGGGTATATAGACTTTACCACCCTTTTGGATAATAATATTGTATCCCTCCAACACTACCTTAGTACCATGTCTCACCATACCCCCATTTCAGTTTCTCTTATTGACCCACCTTATGGCATGCCATCCCTACTTATGGGTGACACCTCTATTTCCACCATTTCCACCTAGCCCTTAGCTACCCAAGCATTTTATTCCACCTATGATCCCTATAATACCACTATCCAAAACCAAACCATCCAACTTACTAACACCAAAACACCTTCCACCCTGACCAATAAATTTTATAGCATAGGAGCAAATCAAACTTTATCCACCTATACTCCACTTACCATTAAAATACCAACTACTAGCATTACCACTCTTCTTCTTACTACCCCCAACCCACTAACCTCCACCTCATTCCAAAACTTGGTGGTTTTTATACCTTATACCCTTCTACCCATCAGTACCAAAGTTACCACCCATCCTCTATCTATCAACCCAACCATACCTCTAACCCAACCTACTTCAAATCCTCAATAGGTGCCCATTGCACCAAACCTGAGATACATCCCTAACCCACAAGGGTATGTACCTCTACCTTCTATCCAAACACCTATGTCCACATATCCCTGTGTGGTATCATCCCAACCACCCATGTCCACATACCAATATGTGGTAGCCTCTCAACCTTCCACCAGTTATCTATATGTTGCACATACCCAACCTAAATAGAATGCACCTTAAAAATTTAGAGGTGCACAACCACAAATTGATCTAGTAAAAATGTAAATAGATAAAATGACTACTTTTGAGTCATCCATTTTTGGTACCCATAACCTCTTATCATATAACCAAATCTATAACAAACCAATTCACCCATCCATCCCTATTCAATCTTATCCTCCTTAAAAGAAGATTCTAAAATTTACAAAATTTTAGAACAAGGAAAACCTTCAACAACATCTGAGAGCATTTAGGCATTCTTGCTATTTGATTGCCTATGATGATACTTGCCTTCTTCACACCTTTCCTATGTCTCTATCTAGTCTAACACTAGATTGATATAGTGATATTACTAGGCACTCCCTCTTTTATTTTGACAAACTAGCTCAAACCTTCTTAGATCACTTTTCCATAAACATCTCTATGAAGGTTTCCATCACTGGTCTCTACTCCATTCGATAATTTGATGATGAGTTGATTGCTAATTTTGTATCCTATTATAGAAGTTTGATAAACCAAATCTATTTTTCTTTACCCCAACCCAAGCTATCTGAGTTTTTTTTCAGGCTTGTGACAAACACATTTCCTCCACTTTGAGGGTTTAGACTTATAGGACCTTTGATGAGGCATTTACCATGGCACATAAACTAGAAAATAGAGCCATTAATGAGGGGAAACTAAAACTAAAAAACATGAATTATACCTTCAAATAGAATTAGGCTTCCTCTTCTAAACCTAACAATCCAACTAATACTAATACCAAAAACAAGGGAACTATGAATGTGCTTGTTCTTAAAACCACTCATCCATTAGTTGTTAAGAAACCCAACTCTTCTAATTTCTCCAATCAAAACACTAAGAATCAAAACCACAACAACCAAAAGCAATCTACTCCACTAGGGGAGTCATATTCTTCAGTCCTGGAAAATTTGTTGAAATCAAATATCATAAAACCTACTCCAATCAAACCTCCATAGTAATTCAATTCCTCTTGTCCTATACCTAGTTGGTATAAGGAGGACAAATTGTGTGACTTCTACCATGTCATTGGGCATGATGTTAAAATTTTTAATAATTTCAAAAACATTATCCAAGGTCTAATTGACTAGGGGGAACTTATGTTGGATAACCCCAATACACCCTTAAATCATTCACTTGATATATTTAGATAGCCATTCCCCAACCATGCTCCTTCCATGAACAATGAAAATAATAAAGTAGAATCCTATC
This sequence comes from Torreya grandis, assembly GCA_037957365.1. Taxonomy (NCBI): domain Eukaryota; kingdom Viridiplantae; phylum Streptophyta; class Pinopsida; order Cupressales; family Taxaceae; genus Torreya; species Torreya grandis. The sequence goes on from JARHVA010000349.1 coordinate 1,491,539, forward strand.
ACAACCATGAGGGCCATACTGTCAATATGGTTCTTGGCGAGCTCATTACTAAAGAAAATATTGATCTACCACTTACTGATGTAGTGGAGTCTTCAACCCCTCATTTTATAGACACACCTAAGGAGACAACCATTACCACTCTACCTTTCTCCTTCATCATAGAACAATCTACTCTTCTTTTAGAAAGCATTCTTAAGGAAGAGGCCACCTTACCTACCCCTCCTATGGAGGAATCACCTCCCTAAACCTTGAAACCATTGATTCAAAAAAAGGATAAGGTAACGACTCCCCTCTCTCAACCCATGGGCTTATCTTTTGAATCTACTACCAAGGGAACCAAACCTATCTATAAACCTTTCTCTAGACTAGTTCAAAACTTGGAATTCCTATCCCAACCTAACTTGGATCAGGCCACTTTTTGGTAGTAACTTGGACTCTCTTATCTAAACAAATAAGATCCCTCACCCATACCTTTTCTAGCATAGCCTATCACTTCCACTATCAAACCTACCATCATCACAACCAAACCATTAGAAACATCTATCAACCAAATCATGGTTCAACCATCTTAACCAAATCTACCTAAAATAACCAAGCCACCCTATACCATTCCAAACAAGCCCATCAAAAGTCTTGGCATGTTCCCTACTCAAAACCTTATGTATCTAACATTAAAATTAGATTTAATTGCACCAAGCCCACCAAAAGAGTCCCAAACTAAACCAACAATGAAGGTAAAACCATATAAGGCCACCAAAACCAAAAATTTGCCTCCCATTTCAACATTACCTTCTATTTTGGGACCTCACCTCTCTACCTTATTTAGGAAACCAACTAAGACAAACCAAACCCAAATCCAATCACTAGTTTTAGCTACACCACCACTCATAGTTTCACCTTCACCTATTTTCATCATATCATTCATAACCAAACCTCGTATCCTCAAACCTTCTAAATCCAAGACATTAAACCCAAAATAATCTAAACCAAACCTATTTACTAATAATCCTCCCTCATCCAAATATCCTACCATCAAGCCTACTCTTAAAAAGGTTTCCACCCTAACTACCAAACCTAAGGCCTCTACTCCCTTGCCACCTTTTCTTGAATATTACTCAACCATATTGTAAATATTGTTTCAAGAATCTTTCATAACATTTCCATATATCAAACCATTTGACCCATAAAGTCTTAAACCATCTTGGTATAATGATAATCTAGTATGTTTATACCATAGAACACCAAGGCATGATACTAAAAATTGTAAGGCTCTCCAAGTCTTTGTCCATTATTTATATCATGAGGATGAATTATAATTATATGAGCCTCCTATGAGCCCACCACTAATCCAAAAACTAAGAGCCATCACCCAACACGTACCTACTCCCCCACTCTTACATGAGAGTGAGGAGGAGCTGAAGCAAACCACTAGCCTAACTCTTCCCCAAATCCATACCATATATGTGGTCACATGATCTTAGGACCATTAAAAGGATAAGGGGAAGGTAAAGGTATCCATTCCATAGAAATACCCTTATTCCACAACCCAACCACACAACCAAACCTAAACATTTTCACCTTCACCCAAACCTAATGTATCTATTTTGGGTGCATCTTAATCTAACCCTTTTGAATCAATACAAAGAGTAGTTATGAAATAACTTCACCAAATTTTGGTGAAGATGAATTTATATAAACTAAAAAACACCTCACCCCATCACCACCAAGTGATGATAGAGGCTTTGAAATACATATGGGTTCAACTAAAAGATCCATAAACTCTAGCAACCTTTATCGAATCTCTCCAACTTTCCAACCTTGTTACCTTCAAGGATTTAGAAATACCCATTATCCATCCTAATGATCTAGATCTTCCCCTCTTCATTACCATGTACATCAACCAAACCTACATAAAAAGGATTATTATTGATGAGGGAGCTAGCATCAACATTATCTCTTCCCATGCATATGACTAACTTAAATTACTAGAGAACATTATGCCAAAAACTACTATGGTACTATGATCAATCAATGACACCATGGCCACTACTTTAGGAACTATTGTCCTCCACATTCATCTAGGACCTCATACACTTCTTGATCTCTTCTACATATTATAAGGTGAGTGTTAGTATAATGTTTTGCTTAGACACCCTTGGATCCATTTGATGGGTAATGTACCATCTACCTTGCACTGATGCATTAAATTTGAACATGAAGGTCAAGTTGTTACCATACCAGTTGACCCAAGTCATTTTACATCATGTAACATGACATATTAGCCCAATGGTGTTCTCCTTATTCCATCCAAAAAGTCTTTATCAATAAAAGATGAACCTCCATCTTCTTCTACCAATGAACATCCACTAGTTAATCCATCCCTTCTTCCAAAATCCCCATGATAGACCCTTTGGAATCAAAATTCTAATGTCTTTCACTAGGGAGATCACCTTTTGACACTAGATGCTTTTCCTACTCCCCAAGAGTATAAGAATCTTAACCAACAACCCAATTATGACCCTATTATTAGAGTTATTGTACTTTTCACCTCCCTACTTGTCAAACCAATTTTGTCTATGGGGGACTTGATAAACCCCTTAACACTTTTGCCAACTTCATTTCACCTTGACCATTCACCTTTAGTTTCTCCTATTCGGATAAACCTAAATTTGCTAAGACATACATTTATAGGTGTGCTTGTAAGGGATTTGGTCTAGGTCATTATGAATATAGAACCCATGAGTTACCTCCATGCAATACCAAGATGCCTTGCAAAATAATTGGTCTAGGTTTCACTCCACTAGAAAAATAAACCAAACCACCTCTTGATAACATCATTGAGGAAGATATCCCATCCTCACCAACCCATTCAACATCAAAATCTACCAATCCTAATAATATACCCCCTAACTATTTGTTTTCAAAATGATTAGCCTTGGACCCTTGACTTATCAAAAGGATGGGACAATCATGAATATTCCTTTGACTCATCTTGAGATGGTAGCAGATGACTCTCCTACCATAAATACCATTTAATGTCAAAATTATGATTCTATTCTCACCTATCTTGGTGCAAAAGATTCCCCTATCCATAAATCTCTCCCTCCTAAACCTTCAACTATGTTGAATGAATCCAATAGGGATGTCAACTTATGTACTCAAAATAGCCCATGCATTGTCAAAATTGGATAAACATTAGATTCCTCAGAGCATCAAGACTTAGCTACCTTCTCCAAGACCAAATAATAACATTTGATTGGTCTTATAGTGACATGACAAGAATTGACCCCAATATTTCCATCCATAAAATAGTTACCAATCATAATGCTAAGCCTATTCAGCAAAATATCTATCATATGCATCCTTACATAACCCTTCTTGTCAAAGAAGAGCTTCAATGTCTCCTTTTTGTCAATTTCATCTAACCCATTAATTATCCCCAATGAATCTCAAATATTGTCCCTATCACCAATGTTATAGGGGGACTTTATATTTTATTGGATTTCCTTGATCTCAACCTCACTTTCCCAAAGAATGACTTCTTTTTACCAAATATTGACCAACTTGTTGATTTTATGACCATCTATGAGATGCTATCTCTTATGGATGGTTTCTCAAGTTACAATAAAATCTTGATTTCCCTTGAAGATTAGCATTAAACTACCTTTATCACCCCTTGGGGGACTTTTTGATATAGGGTCATGCCTTTTGGTTTGAATAACATTGGTGCAACCTACCAATGCACTATAATGTACAAATTCTATCACCTTATTCACAAAATTATAGTAGACTATGTGGATGATCTCCTTGGAAAATCCAAATGTTATAAAGATCATTTGGTTGTTCTTAAGATTATCTTTGAATGCCTCATCCATTACCACATCTACCTAAACCCCAAGAAGTGTATCTTTGGGGTCTTATCAGGAAAACTTCTTGAATTTATCATCTCTCTTCATGGAATTAAATTTGATCCTAATAAAGTCAAGGAAATCCTTGATATTCCTCTTCTAACCACCCTTAAGCAACTCCATAGATTATTGGGGAAATTTCAATCCATCCATCATTTCATCTATCAATTATCAGATAGATGCCAACCTTTCCATCACCTTCTCAAGAAAGATGTATCCTTTAAGTGGAATAAGGACTATCAAAAGGCCTTTTATTTACTCAAAGAGTATCTTATTTCCCCACCTATTCTCATTTCTTGAAAAGAGGATCAACCTTTTTACCTCTATATTTCTGCCACTGACCACTCCTTAGGGGAAATGCTTGGGCATCATGTTGATAAGCATAAAGAACAATTCATGTACTACATAAAATAAATAATTATAGAGTATAAAACTTGGTACATCCATACCAAGAAAATTTACCTCACCTTGGTCTTTGTGGCCACCAAACTCCACCATTATCTTTTCAACCATAAAACCATTGTCATAACCAACACTAATCCTCTCAAGTATATGCACTCAAAGATATACCAAAACCAATGTATGGATAAGTGGATCATGCTTTTAACTACGTTTGATCTTGAGTTCCTCTATTAGAAGTAAATTAAAGGGAAAGTCATGCTGACCAATAAGCCAAAGCATCCTTAACAGAAAACCAACCTTCTCTTTTTGAGTTTCTTGATGAGTCCATCACAACCCTTTCTCAAGGTGACTTCACCTATCAAGTGACCATATTATTTAATGGATCTAAATTTCAACATGGTGGGGGATATGGTATCATCCTTATCCCCATTAATGGTGAACCTCTTCTTTTATCCTTCAAACTATAATTTTATTATACTAAAAATATGGCTAAGTATGAAGCCCTAGTGATAGGTCTCCAAAATATTTTAGCCTTGGGAGTTAAAAAAATCAACATCTTTGGTGACTCTCAACTTATGGTAAATCAAATTAGTGGCTCTTACCAATGTAGGAATGATGTTTTACAATAGTATAAACAACTAGTGGATGTGCTATTGAATTTATTTGATCACTACCTTATCCAATATACTCTATGATCTACAAATAAATTTGCCACTATAACAGATTCTCTTGCTTCCCAGATCCCATCTACACCCTCTGACTCTAAGCTATCTATCATTATCCATAAATTTATAGAGCCTTATTATACCAAATTAGACTCTCTAACCATATTTAATGTGGAAGAGACCCAACCCAACCTTTGGTATAAATAAACATTCAACTATCTCAACCTTACCATCATCCCTTCTAGTCTTTCCAATAATGATTGAAGAGTGTTTATTTAGAGCACTTCATGTTATACCATATTAAGGGGAATTATTCATAAATGCAACTTTGATGGAATATTATCACTATGGAGTGTACCCTACTTGAAGATGTGCAAGCACACCTCTCCAGTTTATATCATGGGAACTTCTTAGAGTGTGGGTGACTCTATAATGAGAAGAACCTCTAGAGAGGGTTGGTTCCCTTTATATTTATCAATTATATCTGAACTACTATGTTTTTTTGGGATGAAAAGGGGAATGGAAAATTGAAAGTAAATCCTAATTAATGAGGGGTGATACACCTAAATTATCCAAATCCTTTGAAGCTACTAAAATCAATGCACACATATGATCAATGTAATTTAAGTTTATATCATTAAGAAAAAAATGTTTTAGATGAAGGGTTGAAAACCTCTTCAAATAACCTATAAAAGGGTGAGATAAAGAGAGCTAAGTGAAGAAGGGATCTACAAAAATGATATAAATCTCACTTATACATTGATGCATAATTAAATACACACTATCTTATGTCAAAACTTAGATTCAGAACAAAAACTTCTTTATTGATAAATGGTTCAACTTACAATTTCTTCCTTAAAACTTTAGGCATTTCTAAAAAATGGCTTGATTAAGCCAATAAATATGTCTCAAAACCTAAAATATCCCTAATTGGATTGAAAAAAGGGAATAAATTAGTCTTGGTTGAGTAACTCAAGACTTAACACCTTTTACAATGTTTAAAATATTCAATAAAATATTTTCCCTTTACAAAATTTGCATGCTTCTTAACGTTGGCGTAGGAATTTAGTGGTGGGGCCAAGTTTGAAAGATTAGTATTTAAATAAACATTAAAATATCCAAACTAAAAATTAAATTTATGAGTCCAAAGTTGGCATAGAAAATTGGAGGTGGGCCCAAGTTTGATAATTCAAACACTCTTGCATGGAATACTATGCCACACTTCAAACATAAACTCCACTTAAGGTGCTTGAAAGCTGAGTTGAAACAAAAAAAATCCCTCTTTCCATGAAAGCCATGATAAAACTTGGAAGTATAACTCCATTTAAATCTTGATGAGTGAGAAGTGAATGTAATCTCCATAGAACAGCAATTAAGTGGCATTTAAACTCAAATGAACTCCTTCAATAGTCTTCCAATGCTAAATTCAAACTTGGTTACTTGATCAATTAAGTCAAATTGACTAGTTAAGCTAAATAAGTCTATTTTGAAAACTTGGAAACCATGAAACCTAAAAAAGAATCCATGAAACCTTCAACAAAATCAAATTACACATTAAAAATAATTCTTCAACATGCTTTTGATTATGATTTTGATGAAAAAAATTTGCCAATTAGTCAACATGCTTGACTAGGTCAATTTTGCACAAATTTTCAATAGAATAGCCATTTTAATTGAGTTGATAGGATAAAATTAGGGATTATTTATGACTAAATAATGATTTGAAGATGAATATTAAGTTCTAATCTTCAAGCTTCAATGATTATATTCTATTAAATTTACTTATACTTCAATCTACATGTTTTTGACCACCAAAAATGTGATTTATACCCTCAACTATATATATCATGCATAAAAAAAAATTTATGGAATAATATAAGAGTGTGATATATGTTTTAAAAGGTTTTAGGTTGATTCATGGTGATTTGTTTGCAATGAAATCCTTTTTTCTCAAAACTAGTTTTTAAGGTGCTTAGGAAGGTTTTGAAGCTAGAACTTCAAACTAATAATCCATGAGGTAAAAATATCAAAATAAAAAACCATTTAAATTTATACATATCATGTTGATCCCTATTCCATCCCTAAAAATATTATACTCCCATGCAAAATATATGAAAAGTTTCCACGTGAATGAAGCTTGCCTACAAGAAATTGACTACATTCTTGGCTGCTACACTCTTAGCGATTATTCATAAAGAAAAACTCCTCAACTGATATTAATTGTTCATTAATTAAAATTTAATATGGGTAATCAAAAAATACTAGGATCATTCTGCCCAACTCCACATGTGGTGAACAAAATGAGCACATGAACAAGTGGCTTGGAAGGGTGCCTAAACTGCAAAAAGTGAAAAACTTCATAAAAATGGAAATTACTCATCCTTTGATTAAAAAATTATGATAAAATCATTATGGGACCTGAACCAAGCTATAAAAACACTCTGAAAGTCATTTTTCAATGAAAATTCAAATACCCCTTTTGGCATGAGTGTCTATTTGCCTATTAAACACTGTGTGAGCATGGTTTGCATAAAATTTGGAGTTTTTACACTCTTTATAGGTCTTATTATGATGTAAAAACATCATAATATTATTATAAATCTTTTACTTGGCACTATAAACTTTTGAGGCACTCTGGGATGAAGCATGTTCCAATGGTGACCTTAAACAAATAGGCTAAGGTCTGAGACAAAATATAAAATATGTTAACTTGTAAATGATATATTAGAATTTTTAATATGGTTCCCAACCTCATGAAAACATTGTGTACAAAATTTTAGATCCTAACTCTACCTATAGCACCTATAATCTTCAATTTTCTCTAAATTTTGACCTCTGTGCATGGACTGTCTACATTTTTGACTAAGTTTTGGAATTTTTAAGGTTAGTTTAATGTATTTGGAGGATATAAAGGTTGAAAAAATATTTTTTTAATCTCAAAATTCTCCTTAGGAGTTTGGAAATAACCACCGCCCCTATTTTCAAGCATGATAAGACCTCTAACCAATGCAATTAGGATTAGTAAATGACTATACTTTTGATTTCAGGAGGATGTTTGTGTAGTTTTAAAACATGATAAGTTTCTATTCCATCTTAAAAATGTGATTCAAAACCATTTATAAAAAAAATATCTCTCCACACATCTTCAAAGCTAAATTGACTAGCTCAAGTTTTTAAGCCTCCAAACTGCTAAAAGTCTGTATAATGGCCTGTGTACAATGCTTATAAATGCATAATTGTAAGTAAAAATTTTAATTTATCCCATTAAAGGTTTTATTTTCCTTATTTAACTCTATCTTGCATAGAAATCTTATGAAATCTCAAACCCTTGGCTTACAGACTTTGTTCTTTTTCACAACTCTTGACTGTGGCTTACATTATAGGATTGGTTATAGATGATGGTTATAGAGCTATAATTGATGTTACTTTGACTTATCCTATTGTACATGCTTATGGTAGATGTGTTTTATTATTTTTATTATTATGAAATCATCACTTTAAACTCTCCTTGAGACTTTTCTAGCCACTGTGTTCTTTTGTTGCCTATACCAACATGAAAGTATCTTCCCCTTGAATGGATATAGGATTTCACTACAGGGTGACTGTGTTCATGTACTTGTGATGAACATTATTATTCTTGATGTTGTAAATAACTCCTTGCTTATTGGAACAACCTATCAAAAATAAAACCTTCCTTAACCATGAGTATGACCTTGATACAAGCCTAAGGAAAAAACTCATGTCCTTATCACAGCTGTAGCATGGTGTTGAAGGATGAAACTACTACATAATTGTTTGGAAAGTCCATTTAATTACTATTTATAATTAATTATTCATAGATAACCATTACAATCTTTTACAACCTTGATAATTTGTAAAGTTCCTTTGGTGAACCATCATCCCCAGGAAACTCCTTAAGGATGTGGTGACTGTGGGTGAGTGGATGTAGGATGACATTTATCATAAGAGAGAATGATCAATATCTTGATCCCATTGATTGTTATTTAAATCCCTAACCTCCTTAAAAATATGCCATGCTATTCAACTCCATGATAGTTCAAAGAAGATATCAGGGTTCCCTTAAGACTATGTTTATAGCCCTTAAGGCAATTGTAGGTTATCTCTTAGTGACTGTAGGTCTTGCCCTTAACCCCAAAAATTATTGATTTTTCCCTAAAAACTATTGAGACACTATGTGCTCCCTATATTCATAAAATATCCACAAGTCAAAACCTTCATTCACCTCTTATCATGACCTAGGGTTTCTTCTTGAAACCCATAGGTGCATTTACGATTTTCACTGTAGATTATGATTAAGAATGACTGTAAGTGAGAGATTAGACTACCTATAGGTTATGGTCTAATGTCCTTTATATCTTCTTTCAAACATTAAGAAGTTTCTCATTTATATAGGAGGATCTTCCATATCAAGCATGTCTCTTCTTTTGTTGCTGATCAAAAACCTACTTCTTGAAGCTCATAAGGATCCAACTTACATACAAATAGGTTTCCCCAAACAAGTACAAGCTTGTATAATGTATTTTTAGGTCTTAAAGGACATCATATTGGTGTATATGTCTGGGTATCAAGGCTTGAGAGACTCCCCCTATGAATTTGAAACATATAATCCACAACCTCTTGAAACCCTTAAGAAACTAGCTCATATGTAACTAGGTCTCCTTTATAGCTATAGGCCTATAGGGTATCATGACAGTACTCTAGTTCTATATTCCCCTATTCCTCTTATTGATTATGATATCAATAGGGTCATACTGACATAAGGACTTCTCCTTGATTATACTTAATGAAAGTCATTACACTGTAGAGAGACTTGCACTATCACTTTGGCTTTGCATATTATGAGCTCACTGTACATACTATTAACTGATAAAGTGCTTGGAAAGTTTAATATGTATGAATATGACTCTTTCTCTTACCTCATATATGTTTAGTGAGACTACTTTCATGTACCAGTATAACCATGAATACAATCATTCCAATATTAATGTCCTTGAGACTTGTGTGACTTCATTTGGTTTTCTTGGATGTAGCTAATTATTTCAAGGGTCTCTCACTTACTGTTTAATTCCTTAGGGTTTTGAAACCATAAAGATCCCTTCGTTAGTAAGCATGGTCATTATTTTTATATTACCCTCATGTATTTAATATGAAACTATTTTATTGCTCACTGCTTACTCCTATCTTCATTTTATTGAAGGACATTGACTGTACTTTTCATGCTTATTAACCCTTCTAGATGGTTGTAGGCTACTATAGGCTAAAACTTGGAAATGAAGATCACCCTATTGTTCTTATTAATTTATTAAGCATTGCCATCTTATATCTTGAACTAGTAGTATCTTAGGTTGAAAACCTTTATGAGGTCTCCTTAATGACCAAAACCCTCATCAAACTATAGGGTATAGGCTTGTAGGTGCATTTAGGGCTAATAAGTGTCCTTTTCAAGGTATATGCCTACCTTATTTAAGTCTTGACTATATCAATAGAGGGATTAATAAACCTTAAAAATAGATCCTTGACTTTGAAATAATATTAGTGTCATCAACCTCATAAGGATTTAGCCCACACCATGAAGGTGATTGTAGTATACCGTTTGTATGGACTATGCATGATGTTTTGAGTCTAAATCATGATCTTACACTTGATTTGATTCTCTCCTCTTCTTGATATGCTTGATGAGGTATTTTCTTTCATAAACTTTGAATAATGTCTTCGTATTTGGTCTCCTCATAACATTCATATGACCACACTTGACTGTGTAACATTGTTGTAGATGTTCATTCATGAATGTTCTTGATTTCTTTCTTATGCTTATATTCCTTTGTCTATGTTTATGGTAATTCCAATCATCTCTTAGCATTTTCTAATCTTGGAACTATGGAACTATAGAATAGATGTGGGTGAAGGGATGAAAATATATGAATGAAGGAAACATGTTAGAGGGTGATCAAAATTTTGAAGATGATGGGAAATGGTTGAGTATGGCAGAGGTATGAGGTGGATGAAATGGAGGTGAGAAGGAGCATGGAGAAGTAAGAAAAGACCAAAGCAAAGAACCATGGAAAAAATTAGACACAAGAACCTTGTTTCACATGGATTTGGAGGCCATTGGAGGAACTGAAGAGAGAAAAATTGAAACCTAATTTTCTCAAAAAACCTTAAAATTTGTGAAAATCCTTAACATATGCTAAACTAGCTCTTTGAAGACACTTTAAGAGCATGGAGATGAACTTTCTTACCATGAAACAAGAAGAATATCTAATGATTATGATTTAAAATATTTAAACCTTGATGTAAAACCCTAAAAACTCCAAATTATTGAAAACTTGAAGCTAAACTCTTCTCCTTGGACTGTATAATTCACCTTTGAAGCTCAAACTATTATTTTTTTGACTGGTTAAGTTTAAGGCCTTTGTTTGATCTTTTATTAGATAAATAACACATTAAAAATTTCATGGATAGATAAATAAAATCCTTAATATTTTACAACAATTTGATTTTTTCTGAAACTCTACCTAAGTGAAGATAAAATGAAGAAAAACAACTGCCTTTTTGGTTGTTATGCAACATAATTTGCCCTGACTTCAACTAGATGGTTCTTGATCCTAGAGAATCCAATTGAGAAAATTATTAATCCATTAATAATCCCTCTGATTCTAGTTTCTTCACCCCAAATTTGAGAGCTTTACCTTCCTCTAGCAGATTGTACCATCAAAAAACCTATAGGCATGTCACCCTGTGCTGATAAGTAAGAAATATAGTTCTGAGCCTATATGACCATGAAAATCCTTGAAACTGCTTTTGAATCATGGATATACCTTAAAAAAGACTTTGCTATCCCTAGATTATATGGAACCATACACATTCTGTACTATTGCTTCAAAAATGTGTAAAAAGGCTCCTTTTGGCCTTTTAAAGGAAGATTTTCACTTCCACCACATATAATTTTTTTTTTGAGAATAATTTCGTGGTTTTCATGCAAGATTTTATAATTTTAACCTTTTACTTGTCAAATTTGGCACATGGGAGTCCAATTTGGGGCCTTTTTTAACTTTTTAACATACCAAATAAACTTTTTATAACTTGAAAAGAACATCAAATTTATAACCATAACATCATCTAACATTGTGGTGTTTTACACAAAATTATCACTGATAATGGTAAATATTTTATGAACAAGAAAGTCCAAGGTCTTTTTGATGTATTCGATATCAAGTTAAGTTTCTCATCACCTTATTGTCCATAAGCTAATATATAGGTCAAAGCTTCTAACAAAACTCTTAACAACATGCTAAATAAAATGGTTAATGCATCTAGTTAAGATTGGCATTTACATATTCCCTTTACCTTATGGGCACATCATACTAGCATTCAAACCCCTATGGGTGCTACCCCTTTCTCTCTTGTGTTTGGAGCAGAGGATATCTTGCCTTTCAAAGTCCAAATTCCCTCTCTTCACATATCCCTACAAGATATCATTTTTGAGGGTGATTATCATCAAGAACATTTATTCAACATTGGATATCTCATCTTAAGGGAAAATCAACATGTCACTATATGGAGAAAATCAAGTAGGGTAAGTTTGATTTCAATTGGCTCAGACCTTATATCATAATGCACATGTATGGATTGGGAGATTATTGATTATCCTATCTTGAGGGGAATTTAGAGTTTGAACCCCTCAATGCTTCACATCTACATCCTTTCTTTTGTTTAACAAGATCACACTCACTTTTGTCCAACTTAACCTCATCCCTTATTTCAAATCACCTTCATCTACTTATTTTAAGGTCAACTAATTACAATTAAATTATGTGATTATCTATCATAGACTTATCTTAATATTGAACATGGGTATCATGGCTATACCCATGGCATGATTCTCATGGTTCTTTCCACCTCTTTATAGGATGGATTCCCATGGTCATTGTTTCTTAAACCCCTTTTATTCACTCATCAACCTTCTTATGATTTAGTTATGCTTTTATAAAGGTGAACTTTTAAGCCTATATAAAAAATTCTATGTCATCAAAATCCATCCATATATATATATATATATATATATATATATATATATATATATATATATGTAGAGCAATTATGGGTCATTCTTAGCATTCACAGACTACTCCCTCAAAGGATAGCTACCAAAACATATTAAAATTTCTCAATATAAGCGAAACTGATCCCTTGAAGGACAACTGTAAAAAGGCCTTAAGAAAATTTCAAAATATTCAACCAATCCATTGAAGGATGGCTAAGTAATGAATTTATCAACACAAGCAATATCTTGGAAGCTTCCCGCATTGATTAGCTTCCCCAAATTTATCAGATTATCAATAGACCCATTATCAAAATAAAAAAAGCAAGAATAATTTGGAAAGCTACATTTAGATTTCATAAGTATACTTCCCTCATAGATCAGTCTATACCTTATATGACATGGACTTGTTTATACTGGCTCCTTGGTAACCTACAAAAGAGGCATACTAGTCTCATAAGGAAGTTTCATTATCATCCATCTTCTCTTTATACCCTCTATAAATAGGGGATTTTTGAGCTTACTTGACATTATGTGATTGAGAAATATTTTAACTAACTAATGAACACTAATGCAAATGATTTGAAGGGCTCATGTTCATGAGACAATCTAACTTTAGTTTGTTTTGGTCCTTTCCAATGAAGAAACATCATGCCCTCTTCTTATTCTCTCATACCTACTTGTTGATACATTCATTACGATATTTATCTTTTGATTATCTTTTATTTCTTGTCTTTTCTCACATTTAGTTTCATTATCTAACTTACTCTATGTGTTTTAAGATTAATTCACCTTCATCGAAATAAATGCAACACATTATGTTTTAACATTTAACTAACAATTATATGTTTTATTATGTGATTGCCTTCTTACCTTCTTTGTTTAAGTGTTTTTAATCATAAGAACATTTTAATCAATTAACCATCTCATACTTCAAACATCATATATTAACCAATCACATCAACTAATCATAAGCCATCTATTATATCCAACCATTTAATCATACATCAAACATAAACAAGTCATTCACATATGTTATCCACCACATGTCTAATCTAGATAAGGAAAAATAGAATCATTAATTTAAAACATGAGCATCATCATCAATACACATAACCCTAATCATATCAACATTATAACATCATAAACATAATCATCATGACCATAAATTAAATGATCACATCCATCAACAACACCAATAAACCATAACGACATCATGAACATAGTCATTAATAACCATGGCAATAATCATAAGTATCATAGCCATGTACAACAAAACATAATAATATCAACATCATCAAATCATGAACATAACAATATCCATCAAATATCAACATCATCATGAGCATAAATTACATAGCCACATCATCACATGCTTAGCTAGGTGAGTAAACATAAACAATAACATGCTAATCATAAGAAACATCAGGATCATAATAAAAACAACACATCCATGAACAATAAATCCATAAACCATAGTCACATACATATATCATGAACTCATAATCAACATAATCATCATATATACAATAATGTACATGTCACTCAAAGGGGTATATACATCTCACTACATTGGCTCATAGGCTAGCATCAAAATCATATAGTACATCAAAATACAAGGTCTCATAGGACTCTACGGTTCTAGAGAACGACTGAATCCTAGGGCCTACCCATCTCTTAGACCTACCTATCCACTTATAAATGCTTCCCACTGACATGGTATTGCTATCTCTTATGGATATCCTTTATTTATACTCACCCCATCTAAGCTCATCTGGAAGTCAAGTGAAAACCAATACCTCTTAGAACATGAGATCTACAACTATATCCATATACCTCACCATAGGGATGGTACTTGGTGGTCTTTTAGGTGCCCAAAGTCTTACTTATCACAAGGTATATCACTCACATGTAGCCATAATTAACTCTTCTAATGTTTAATCTCTCTCCTATATCAGAGATCCCACCTATCCCTGAGCCTCATCCCTATCCTGGGTCACTAATACTAAGGCTATCTATGTTATGGCTAGTGCTACCCTAGCTTGGTCTCTCTATAATCAATGCCTACCTACTTGGGGCATCCTCATCCATCTAAAACCCATCCCCCACCTATATGTCCACATCCATATCCTATTGTCCATCATCTCCTCCAAAAACTACTACATCATAATGTACCTAAAACCATGTGGAGTACTCATCAATGACACTTGCATCATCAATATTTGTCTTCATTGGTAGAATCTCATGGTTAATAAACTTCTTAACTGGCTCTAGATCAGGTAATGGGAAATTTATATCCTCCCTTTGGTACCTCAAGAACTCCCTCAAAATATCTTGGACGAGCCCAAACTATCTCCTCACCCTATCAAAAAGGATGAGCTTCATCTCATGATTTCACCTCCCAAAAATCCATCTATAGCTCTATAATGACAAAGTCCATTTGACATCACTCACCCATGCTAGGAATCTGGTATATGGCCTTCAAATGACCTCACCATCAACAAATGCCTCTCATAGGTCTATATACCAATCTAGGTCTTGGGATCTTTCCTTGGTTTTGTGAGTACATAATCATCTCTCCATCACATATAACCTACCATGAAGTCCATCTAGTAAAACCATGCCATGATAGTTTGACTAGTCTCAGTACCCTGATATACTCGTACACCCAACAATGTAGCATGAAGTCAACACTAATACCATATCTCCTATAGGTATGGTAACCCTAGGCTCTTGATATATCTATACTAATAGGATAGGTGCCCATGAAAATACTATCCAATCTAATCACATATCAATAAGAACCCCTAGTAACAAGTATGGAAATCTTCCACTACTCAAATTTGATAGTGCATAACATGTAACAACTATCATCATCATCATAAGTAGCCACCTTGCTCCCCTATCCTAGTGATAAATAGGTGTATAATGGAATCCTCCTAAATTCCACCTCACCAACACAAGGTCCTCTCTATATAGATGATCCATATGCTCGTCTTGATCATCACTACTAATATGATATATTGACTAACCTCATAATGGTAGCCATACTATTTAGTGGATGTCCTCTTTTAGAATGGTGACCTCTCTAGTTAATAGTAATAAAGTGTTCATGGCCAGGTCCCATCTCTCAATGAGGGCCACTAATATAGCTACATCATGAAACATGTGTTGGTAGTACCTCATCCCTCCTAAACTAACCTTAGTCATATAATCCTAGTCTTAGTTAGTCATGCCTTAGTGTACCTCATCAAGGATCTAGGACACTTGATCTTGTATTTGTAATTTCTCCCTCACCTGCAAGGTTATACTAATACCTTAGTTTACCTAGTTCATCAAACTTTGCCTATAAATACTACCTATTTAACCCACTCACTACCTTAACCTATTTTTTATCATCTCCTACCTTAATCTATTCATATAATCTACCCATCCTTTACTTGATCCTACCTATAACACCATTATTTAAACCTATAATCTACCATCCTACCCTTATGGTATAAGACTATTATATTTAGGCCAAGTGACAACAAAGGTTCCTTTTACCTTCATAACATTATTCAACATTCAAAATCACTAACCCATTCTTATTTCACCTATCTTTACCTTATATATCAACCACTAATAATTGAGTGTCAATCAATGATGGTTCCTTTTGGAAACATCATCGATCAATCATCAACCATTAATGGTAAGATAGTTGACCACCGATGGTCCACACATTATCCATTTGATGGTTCCCTATTGATCAGTGATGGTTGACGTCAACCACTAACAGTCATTGTCTAGTGATCATCGATGACCTAACCATAGGTATACCCACCAAACCCTGACAAACTCTTTGATTTATATACAAAACAAATAAAAAGATACCTTACCCTCCCTTACATAACCAAAATTCCCACCCTCTCATAATTTATCACCTCTATCTCAAAAACCCCAATTTCCCACATTTAACCCACACCAAGCAACAAATAACCAAATAATAACACATTCTAGTAAAAACTAACAAAATCAATTACACCACTAACCTCATTCTATGACAATCATCATAGAGGAGCTCACAAAACTACCACTACTTGTACCCATGCTCTGCCTTGACCTATTTGCATCCTCATTGGTTAAAACCTCCAACCAATTAATTTCAATCAACACCCTGATCACACACTCAACTCTCTCAACAAATCACTCAACTCAATCAATTGCCAACCATCATCATTTTTCTTTACTCAACTTAACCTCAATCACCACATGTTATAAATGAGGAACTATAATCCTCATTTGACCTTTTACGGTTACCCTTTTAGGGTTTACATATGATTGCCAATGGTCACTAGGTGACTATTGATGATTGACCCTAACCCTCAATGATAGACCCCTTTAGGGATTTTACAATCCCACCTTAACCTTTTTCAATTACAATAACATTTCCACTATTACCCAATGATGTTCCCCTTCTTCAACCAACTAGATAACCAAACACGTCAGCTAGATTTTGTTATTTTAGCTAACCTTCTGCACTTTTTAAGACCAACCTTACCTTGGTCATTTTGACCACACTAACTACCTTGCCATATTTGAAAAACTTGAACTCATGCTACTTTTGTACATAAACCATTTATGTCTTCTTATTATTACTTCCTACCTTAGATACCTATGAATACATTAACCTTACCTAGGAGACTAAATTTTTTGAGTGAAACCATAACCACCATGCCTAAATTTAGTCACTTGGTTCACTTGTCACCTATTATTTTAGTGCCAACCTTTTTTTACCAACTGCCTAAACTATGGTAACCTAGTTTATGCATGATCTATACTATCACACTTAATCATATTTATGTGCATGTTTATGCTTCAATGCCCAACCAATTACCAACTCTGTCACCTACCTACCCACTTATCAAACCCATACTCAATTTAGTTTCACCTCATCAATTATCAATTTGAGGGGGAACACCTCCTCCCATACTTTGGGCATCCAACCTTTGACCAACCTTTTATTTTTTGTTTTGTAGCTTGTTAATACAAAATAAATAATAAAAAGGGGGAAAATGTAGACACTAAAAAACTACACACTACAATTCTAAATGTCTCACTAACCCTTAGAACACCTTGAGACCCCCTTGGGACCATTTCATAACTTTTAAACCACTAAACATCTTAGAACACCTTGAGACCCCCTTGGGACCATTTCATAACTTTTAAACCACTGAACATAAGTCAAAATAACTAATTCTAGCCATTTTAACTTTATCCTCTCAACCACTGATGGTCAACCCTTAACCACCAATAGTTAACCTCAACCACTAATGGTTGACCTTCAACCACCTTAGGGTTTAACTACAACTCCAACTCTAGCTTGATTTTTTAATTTTAGCTGCTCAATCTACCGTTCATATGATCAATGCATGTTGGACTAAATTTAGAAAAACTTGTTAAACCTCTTACTAAACCTGTTGTTTCACCACTCCCTTTCCTCTATATGAAGAGAGGAAGAGGAGGTGAAAGAGGGATAAAAAATCATCAAAAATTCTTGTATCAAAAATTCTAATGCAAGTATTCTTCTTACTTCTAGAAAATCTAAGAAAGTTTCTAGTGAACTAGCAACCAAGAAGAGATCAAAAGTGTTGCTGCAACTCAACAGTAAATAACCAAGGTACTATCATTCTACTAAAATTACTCTAGAATCTAAAAAAATATTTTATCCAACCTCAACATTATTTATATTAACAAAATCTAAGTATCTATTTCTTATCAATATTTAACAATTAGTCTCTTTATTTCATTCTTTTTATTTCTCTTCCATCCCACTTTTCTGTATTAGAGTTCTGCAACTCCAGATACCTCCTCTCTTTCTCAAGACCACCCAAAACCTCTTTCAATCATCTAAACACCCTAACCCTAAACTAGACACCTTTAAACATTACCCTATGTCTCACAACCAACATCTAACCCAAAATCACCTTCTATTTTCCTATAACCTTCCTAACCAAACATCTCTTCCTAAGCCAGATCCCATAGTAACCATTGATGATCACCTAACCACCGATGGTTTGACCCTAACCATTGATGATCACCAACCTCTGATGGTTACCTAATTATCAATAATTTGACCCTAACCATCAATGGTCACTGTCTGCCAATTCCCAACATCAAGTTGATTTGACCTATCAAACCCTAACCAAATTCCATTTTCTATGTTTTTGTCTTATCATAAAGGATCACTCTATTTTTTGAATCACTTTTAATATATTTACCATTAGTATCTAATCATTTTATTTCTATAGTTATTCAAATTCCTCTATCTCTTATCAAGCACTTCTTGTATTTAATTTTAGTATCTTCTGTTATAAATGCAATCAATTTATCTTTCATTTTTAGAACTTAACTATTTAAAAATGTGGATTGATAGCCCCCTAGGAAGCATGTGCTTCTTGGATCTAGCTCATGTTAGGAAATCCACCCTATTACCTAACTAATCAACCATTTATTTAGTGTTTTCTTATCTACAAGTCATTCCTCCCTAGATAAAGAGGAGTCTCCACAATCATTTGGATCAACACACGCATAACATATCAAGTTCTTCTACCATACCCTCTTAGAGTTTCTTCTCTCTTTCTTGTAAGGAAATAGAGTTAAATTTTACTGAAACACTATAGTCAGTTGAAAGTGTGATTCTTCTCACCCTATAGGCCTATGTATATTATATATAATTGTACCTCTCAAATTATCTCATAACCTAAATAAACATATCACACTTATGATAATTGGATTGAGTTTGGAGTTCAATTAAATCCATATTTAAACAATAATTTATGGGTTTCACATTTAATTCATAAAATGAATATAAATCTCAAATATAATTACACTTATCCCTTATAAGCCTATGCATGGGATTAAACTCACACCCACAGGTTTATAAGGGTCAAATGATCTCTTTAAATCCATTTAAAAAGTTTGACAAGCCTTCACATAATTAGAAATGATTTAAATAAACCTTATTAGTAACTAATCCTTACAACCATATAAACATCCAACTCATTATTTACTTAAGTGAAATAGATACAACCATGTGACATTATGAATTTGGTTGTAAGATATTTTATACCATATCAATTCATGAGCCTTTAAATAGGGTACAAACACTAAATAAAATATATCATTCAAGCATTCAACATCCAATTTAAAGTTCACACAACATCAAACTACCAAAAAAACTAAGATCATTTCCAAAAACATAACTATATTTCTAAGTTTAAATTTTATCCCAAACCAAATTGAGATTCCTTTTTTTATTACTAAAATATTATGAAAAGAATTGCCTAAATTTGAGCACCACATCATTGATTTTTACCAAAAAGAGGCTATTTACAAAGAAGTTATCAATCTACACTTTGGTTCTTACCAAACCTAGGCCTATAGGTGGTTATTCTAACTATCTACATGTCTAGGGTTAGAGATTTGTCTACCCTTCAAAACTTGTTAAAGTTGTTTTATACTATTTAAAAACCTAGTATCATTCTAATAAAAATTAATTCTATTTAAAATAACAACACAAATTACTCAAAAATGCATTTGATGAGAGGATACTCTCTATGGG
Source organism: Torreya grandis (assembly GCA_037957365.1). Taxonomy (NCBI): domain Eukaryota; kingdom Viridiplantae; phylum Streptophyta; class Pinopsida; order Cupressales; family Taxaceae; genus Torreya; species Torreya grandis. Next base: position 1,512,179 of record JARHVA010000349.1, read on the forward strand.
CCTATGGGTGAGAGCAAGTTCTCATCCCCAAGTCCATATGGAGTAGAAATATAAATGAAATTTCAATAATCCAATTAACCTGGTAACCAAAAAATATAATGCGACGTATAACCATTCACCCAAATAACCATGTTTTCATTTATCCATTTTAGAATGGTTATGAAAAAAATTTTGATGTCAAAGTTTTCATAGCATGGTCAACTAAAAATCATGACTTCAAGAGGAGATTGAGCTACCATTTTCCATAACCATTAAAGTTCCTTGTATTTCAGCAAAAAGGTTTTGATTATTTAAATTGAATTTTTAGTATTAAAACATAAGGAGTATTAATTAACCATGCCCTGATATCAACCCTAAATAAACAATAAAATTCCATAAAATTCCATACTTGGTTTATGGAAATTGTTACTTACCTAGATAATGGAAAATAGTTGTTCCCTGCTTAAAATGTTGATACTTGCTAGCTTCCTCTTAATTTTTCTTCCACTATCACCATATTTCATTCCCCTCTTAATATTTATTTTATCATCCTAATTAATTAACCTCCTCATAACCTCATTTTACATGCAGTCTATATTCTTTCCAAAATCCTTGTCAAAACTTAGGTGTGTGACATGTTCCATTTATTTCCCTTGAATTTAACTATTTTTTCTCTTGATGGAAACACACTATAAGTACTTAATGCATTTAATTCCAGTTAAATCCACATTCATGTTATCTAAATAAATTGAACCATCATAATATCATAGGGTTTACAAATAGATCAAGATCTACCCTAACTCAAGTTTTATTGGTTATCAAAAACCTCATAACCTCATTCAACTTCATGTTTTATTCCCTTGTACAATGGAAACCCTAATCCTTCATAATAGGATTTTGAATTATCAATGGTATTCATGATATAATAAAATCCATTATCCTAAGTTCAAATATTAATAATTAATCTCTTTGACTTACCCTAAAAAATTATTTCATAATATCTATAAAGGTCATGCCAATTACACCACCCATGGTGGTTTGATATTTTGTTAGAACACTAATCCCAATTTAAGAGGTTTATTTCCTTTTTGCAATCATATATATAACCTATATTATTATGTTTTAGGACCATACATCTATAAATACAAATGTGAAAATAATCATAAGAATAAAACTCTGTAGACAAAATTAGTACACAAGTAACATGATAATACAACTCAATAAGTAAAACAAGTATGTAAGCAACATGAGGTTGTAACCTGCAAGTAAAATAAAAATATAACTATGAAAATAGATTTTGTAATGCACATGACATCTAGATCAAAATAAATCAACATAATATCTCAAGAAAATTTATGGTTATCAAAATCATAAATAAAAACATTATAATACTAAAAACCACTCAAGCAAACTACATGAGTGTGTGACTATTCTCAATTTGTTCTTTCTATCCCCAACTACCACATTCTACTAGCATCTCCCATATGATTCCATCCCTTAGGATTATGTTTTGTGGGATGGATAGGTTTTCCTAAAGCTACCTTAACTAGATAAAAAGGGTAGTTAGTCTATTATCAACATAAAATCTTCAAAACAACTAAAAGTATTAACACAAATATTATATTAAATGAATTCATTTCATTATATCAAAATGTAGAAATAATCACATTAGCATATAATTTCCATAAATAATTAAAATTTTTAAACTCAAATATAAAACTCTATACATCACCATCTAACTAATTAAAAAAATGATAAAATAATATTCCATAATCTCTAATGATAAAAATAAATCAACATGGTCATAGTATTTTCCACTAGGGTAAAGCAGGATGTAATAGTCATTGGATTTATTTTCATCTAAACTTTTCCTTTTGGTTGTTTATCCTAATTTGGCACCTATATCACATATCTTATTATGATACATACTTTACAAATAGTCTCATCCTAGTACACATTCTTTGTGGCATACCACTTGCCCATTCCTATATTTACTTATCCACACATGTTATGACCTAGATTGAACTTACATGATCACATACATTTATGTTTACATATGAGCATATATGTTGATTCCTCTTTATCCCCATATAATCCCATATATTATTTTGATCTATGATGTTATTATTCACATACAAATTAGAATAATATTACATCCTTACATTTCCTCTAGGTTGTGTTACTACTCCATTTTCATACATACTATACCTCAACATATTCTATGAATTGTCCAAATCCCTTCCGTTATTCTATTTTTTAAGCCTTAAAACTTGGCCTTACTTTATCATATCAATGTGTCTACAAATATAATTCAAAATTATTATTTTTCTCTCAAAAATACAAAAAAAATCCAAAAAATAAAAAATAGGACCTAGGCATAACATGTTCTTGCTAGCTATTATATTGATGTATGTTATTTATCACATGCTTAGTAGATTACATATGTTTTTCATACACACATGAATTTAATGATATATATGAGTGAGATGTAGGACATACATGTATACATGATACATAGATGCATAGAGGTAAGTCATTCTTACCCCCAAGGGCCATGCCAATGTTAAGGGCATCTCATTTCATATGTTAATTGTTACATTTTAAATCTTTATATGACCTTTTCAATTTATCACATTGAGCTATATTGATTGATTAAAAATTCATTATTATTACTTATATCCTATATAATTGTATATTTTATGTATATGATACTCTACTATATTGTGACATTAACATAAATGGATGATGTAGACTAGTTAGACTTGTTCTAAGCTTCATTATTTATATTAAATTATCCATAGTCTAACCATTGATTATGATTTGTGTATGAGTATTTACTTAGTATGTGACATTATTTTATTGAGTGTATCATTGTATGCTTCTTTTTTTGGGTGCTTTATTTCTTCCATGATTTTCAATTGATTTATTTTTTCATTTTATGACTCTTTCTTTGGGCCCTTTCCTTCTTCTATGAAATTTTATTTGTATAGCCCTTACCTTATTGTGTGACATTTGATTGTCAATTGGGTGTGCATCTATTGTGTGATTTTTTACTTCTCCATTATCTATGGCTCTTACCTTGTTTGACATTTAATTATTCATTGAGCGTGGATTTTTCCTTGTGTGATACTACATATACATTAAATGCTACTATGTGTAATTTTATTATGTGTGTAATGGCCATGGAATGTATATGATTATGAGTGGATAAATATAGGATTATTTGTTGAGTTTGTGGTGCCACTATCCATATCATACACTTTCTTACTTTTTTGTGATGCCACAATCCATATCATGAATCTTCCTACATAGCTTACTATTCATTGTTTATATTTGTGATGATTACTAATATGTGTCTAATTGATACACTAATAGAGACATGACACTAGTCTGCATTATGATACATGTTTCCTATATTTTTTTTTATGGTATATTCATGTTATGATGATATATTATCCACATGTTAGATCATAATTTTAAATAATTACATATTTATTTTTTCCTCATTTTTTTTGTAATTATATGAGTGAACACATAAAAACAAGGTCCAAAAGGGAAAAAAATAAATAGTAATAAAATAATCTACACCAAACCTAAATGTTTTACAACAAATATCCCAACACTGAATCACAACAAAAATAATTACCCAAACAAAATAGGCCCACTTAAGGTTGATCATAACACATGATCAATAATAAAAGGTGGGAGATAGTACTCTGTAGATTGACCATCCACCCTCTCTTATATATGATAAACTCTGACATCTAGTTGTAGACCCTCTTTTGATATCTCATTCACTTCTACATTTGTTTCTTTGAATATATGATGTAAAGAGATCTTATGTATTACTAATCTAGCAAGTTGAACCTCCTAAAAAATAGGACACAGGTTGAAATTTTCCATATAATATATACCATTCTTCTAGTTAACCACAACAAGGGAGTCACTAAAGATTTGTAGATTTAGAGCTCCTTTTTCAACTGATAGTATTAAAATTAACTTTATAACCATAATTTCATCATGATTATTCATTCATCTTCTGAAATCAACTTTGATCCTAAGATTATGTTCATTAGATAAGAATAAAATACCACTAAATCCACATATTAGTCAATACCCTTGACATGCTCCATTGAAGTATACCCAAACACCACTTCTATCAATATATTCTAATCTAATCTATCTTTATGGTTTTGTCTTACCCATTTGATCAAAACCTTCAAGAAAGGACAAACTATGTACAACACACTAAATTGGAGGTATATATCTATCTACAAATATTTATGCATTACACATTAGACATACTCCCCGTGCTACAATTAAAGGTAGAGATTTATATTTTTTTACAAAAAGGTTATTACACCATGAATATAGGCCTTCTTAAATAGTATTACCACTCTATATCACCCTTATACCAAAACATACTTTCAATTCCTTCCAAACCTCACTTGTAAAAGGAAAAATAGAAGTAAATGAGCAATATGTTCCTCCCTATATTTGCATAGAATACACCTTCCAAGACTGTGATTGCCTCCTTATTTTAAGATATCCCAAGCAAGTGATTTATTTTTAAGATAAAACCACATTAAAATATGGGATTCTAATGGACATTTTAACTTCCATAAGTGCTTCAACCACCATACCTAATCCTTTGCCCATGTATCAATAATTAATGACTAATAACCAATTTTTGGAGTATAAATCCATCCAATACAATTTTTAATCTAAAATATATCATACTCCTCATCCTTAATCATCATATGGGTAGAATTTAAAATACAAGAAAATATCTCCCAATCATAGTGATCATGCCTTTTAACCCAAGCATCTTTACTAATTTCCATTCTTTATTCCATATAGAAGATAATTATGATGGGATACCTAATTGAGAAATAAAATACATTTCCTATATAGATTTTTACAATCATAAATTTCACCCCTACTTACCCATGGGTTAAAACCAATCCTCACTCTCATCCCATTCCCTATCCACCACATAAACCAAGTTCATATTAAAGGAAAATATAATACCATTGCTTTAAAAATAATATAAGCATTATGACATGATTTATTTGGGTTCTTAATCCAATATTCCATAAAATTAGGCCATATATACTTTTGGGTCATGAATTGACACCAAAGTCCCTTATCTCCAATTAGTATCTAGACACATTTGGTAGCTAATTCCTTATTGAACATATGCATATTCTTAAGACCCATCATCCTTGGTCTTTAGGAATGGAAATATATTACCATTTAACCCAGGCTATCCATTTTTTCTCCTTACTCCCTAACCAAAAGAAAATAAAACTCAATTATTTCGTATTTTATAACACTCCCTTAGGAACATAAGCAAGTGACATGCTATAAACATCAATGGTCTCAAGAATAGATTTGAATAAAATGAGCGTTATCCTCCCTTCCCATGGTGAAAGCCACTAATTATACCACACATTTATATGTTTCTCCACATTATAGATAATCCAATTCTAATACTTGATACCATAAACTTTGGATTAAGTAAGAAACCCAAATATTTCATCCAAAAACTTATAATCAATCTACTAGAAATGAAATAGATGAGTTAAAATTTTTAACTCTTCATTAGCAATACCTAAAAAAGTAACCATGGATTTTTGGATTTCACCACGATTCTAGTGGAAGTGTAGAAAAGTTATAAAACCTCTTTAAGCTTGAGGTTATCCCTTTTAGTTCCATAAAAAAATATAAGGATGTCATTAATAAATAAAAGGTATGGGAGAGAAATAGGACTGCTAATAAAAATGCCTTTAAAAGATCCAATTATTCTATCCTCTATAAGGGCTTTGCTTAATCATTTAACAACTATAAGAAATAAGAGAGGAGATAAGGGAAATCCATGCTACAATACTCTACCAAGTTTGAAAAAGATAGACAAAAATCCATTAATTAAGATAGTAAAAGAGATATAAGATACACAAATCATAATCCAATTTATAATATGGACATTAAAAACTAAATGGATCATCATCAATCTCAAATAAATCCAACTATATTTGTCATATTCTTTAGACAAATCTAAATTTATGGCCATAAAAGACAACATCTTAGTTTTATGGTATGTAGTCCCTCCTAAGCTACCCCTATAGCCTCATGAATCTACTTGCCTAAAAGGAATAAAAAATGCTTCTTATAATTGGAATATGATATTAGTCTTAAAAATCTCAAAGAAATGACTTTTGATATGATTTTATATATATATTTAAATAATAAAATGGGATTATATTGATACAAATAAACTAGGTTATCAAACTTATAATTCAAAGTAATAAATATAGAATTGAATGCAGTTGATATAAAACCATCAACTATAGATTCATTAACCCTTAGTATGTCTTCCTCAAGAGTCTCATAACACCCAAAATAAAACTCAATAGGACACCCATTCAAGATGAGAGTCTTATCCTTATGAAAGCTATGCATAACCATCTAAAGTTCATCCCTAGTGATTTATTCCATCATTCTCTAATTGTCCCCAATATTAAAAAAACTAGGAAAGAAAGATGTCATCTTGACAACCTCAACTATTGAAACTTGGATCTCCTCTTTGTAAATATATTTAAAATAATCCAAGCCTAGCTACACATTGGCTTCAAAATTAGAGACTGCTGATCCATCATGATTTGGTATCTACCAAATAATATTTACATTCTTATGATGATAATCAAATTTATGATTTTTTTAATATTTTCATATCATTTGGTTAACCAAAGGGCTATACTTTTAATCCTCCAAGTATATTCCTTATCCACCTAGATTTTTTGCCTCATCTTCTCCATCCCCTTAAACTCTTTTTTAAAATCCCCATTTGGAAAACTTACCTATTAACTTTTAAACATCTCCACCAACTAATCTTCCACATCCTCAAGCATATGAGCATCCTTTATTATTATTTTATATGCCCAATAAACATATAATTATTTAATATGATTAATATTCCTCATAAACTTTAAGGTTGAAAATTCTATGGAAGAGTCATCAAAATGAGTCCAAGATTCGTTAATCATCATTACATAGTCATCTAACTCAAGTTCATTTGAATTAAATTTGATTGGGCTTGAAGGTTTTTTCCCAACTATTGCAATTTCCATGAAAACAAGCATATGGTCAGACTCAACACCCAATCCAATCCACTATCTAATTTTGATTGAATCCTCTATAAAAGCATCACTAAAAAATAAATGATCAATATGTTTTTCAATTCTACCATCACCAGTTCACATGTTTCTCTAAGTAGGATTCAACTTCACTTGTTTAATGCCATAAAGACACAATCCATCCAATTTCCTCATAAAATAATAAAAAATAACATCAACATTTGTAGCTATACCCCATATTTTTATAGAGAAATTCAAATCACCTCCAATAATTAGGAACCTTTTTTCTAAGAAATATATCAGAAAAAATATTATCCCAATAGGTCACTCATTCAATGTATGGCCCATAAATGTTTAAGATAATGATATCTTTTCTAGTCTCTTGAGCACAAAGAATAATACCTAAACTAGATTAAAAAAAAGAGAGATTAGTGCATTTTAATATTTTTTTACTCCATGTTGTGATGAATCTACTATAGCATCATTTTGAGTCCAAAAATATAAAATTCTAATCACCAGAAAACTTGGCCAACTCATAAACACTTTATGGCCATCTACCATCATCTCTTGTGGCCAAAAAAATTCAAGTTTGTGCCTTTCAACTAATATATGGAGGGTGAATTTATTTGAAGGGTTACCCAAACCTCTCATATTCAAAATCATAAAATTAATTGATGACTTAGCCTAGGGTTATAAATTATCAAAACCCCCATCTACAATACTTATTTACCTATTAGAACCTCTTTCTAAGCTTTGTTTTATTCTTTAGTCATAAAATAATTACTCCCCCTGCTACTTGTATTGGAACCTAAGGGACCAATTACTAAATTATAACCCAATCCAACTTCAACTTCCTAATTTAATGTCTTGATCCTAGTTGATCTAGGCATGAGAGAGTATCTATGGGATCCAAATAAATCTCCTTCATCCTCCATTGAGTTTCAAGGAGTATGCATCATATTATTATCTTTCACATTATTAACCAATTAATATAAATTATTATGACCTTTGGATATTTTCTCACAATATATAAGAGAAACATCCACTTCAACAATATTTGATCCCTATATCCAAAAAGAATAGGGCTTATCTCACTTCTAATCTGATATAACTCCATGTTTGCATCTATATTGACCAAATTTTCATTAGTAACAAAAGGTGTATTAGGAATAGTTTTGTCCATTGTAGAGGAGATGTGTTGAGGAATCCCATTAACCTATAAACCTTCCAAAATATTCTCTTAACTTTGTGTTGGAACAATACTAGAAGAAATTTGCTTGAAAATGTCTTCTTGAGTTATTGCACCCATCTTCAATAGCTCATCCAATGATTTTATTTGTAATACTTTATTGACCTAATTTGAAATATCAAGAACTACTTCTTGACTTCAGTTTTCACCTAACTCCTCTATAGAGAAGTAAACATTATTATGCACCCATTTATTCTTATGAAACTTAAGAGCATAATCTACCACCATGTATCCATAGATATGATATTTTATGCACCTAAAGGGGATACCTATATAATATAGTATGCATGAATGGGAGATATATCCCCTTTGAATGATCATTTACTCCATGAAACCCACCCTAAGGTCTAGACCAAACAAAATTTGACATATAGTCATGAATTTAGACACCAAAAAACTCATGTCTACCTCTAATAATTCCCCAATGGAGTTACCTATCTCCTTCAAAACATCCATAGACCAAAATCATAATGATAAACCATGGATATTTACCCAAACTATAAAAATATATGATTTATCTCATTTAGCATCAAATAATGGTTTCCATCTCTTAAGAGTTAAAAGTGTTAAATCCCATCACCATACTTTTTCCAATGATCTTCATCACATCCCCTACATCGCTTAAAATAAAATCCATCCACCCTTTAAATAGTAAATGAAATTATGGATGATATCTAAGAATTGGTTCCCAAAATTGACCTAGCCAATCTCTAAGAGTATTGTCATAAATCTTATAAGAATTGCCCCACCAAGGCCTATTCAGCTAAACCAACTACTTGTTGCATTATAATATCATCCCTTAAAACCATTCATACATGACTTCCCTTATTATGAACACAAATCTTGCTTCTCCTCACCTTAAATTCTATCACTATCTCTATTTAGCCTCCCCTTTACACCATTGAGCCCATAAAGAGATTTTGAGGTTGTTGACCCTATATCCTTCCTCAAATTTTGGAGTATATAGAGAACAAACCTAAAACCCAAATTTATATCTCCCCCAAAAAGATAAAATATTTACCACAAGATCCTCCTCATATGGTAGTATTATTGATGAGGATGACATATCCTAAATAGAAGGTGTAAAATAGACAAGAACTAGAGGAGATGCATGGAAATTAGGGATTCATAAAGTACTTGTTATATTATCATTACTCCATTGAGCCAAACTCATAACATTATTGGAGTCCCTAACTTCCTATCCCCACTAATATATTTTAGTCTAAACCTTGTTACCACCATTCTAAAAGTTGTGTGTCCTTGAGAAATCCCCACCTTTCACATTAAACATTGACTATTTAACCAACTAATCAAAATTAAACCTCTAACCACCAAGTTTAACTTTTAAAATTTGAAATTCCTCTAGTAGATCCTTTGTATAGTCTATAATATAACAATGCATCATGATCATCGTTACTAATAATAACTATAGTCTAATTTATTATAAACTAAATGATGAAATTTTACTTACAACACATATGCTCATATACATAATTTTTGTGCCTTAGAATGCATTATAAATTATCAAACCACTCCCATACCCTAGAATAATTGTTCCCTTAAGTCTCAACCTCACAAATGTTTTTCATCTATCTCATGAACCCTTTTATTTTATTTGGTTATAATATTATATTTTATAAGTGAAGAGGCAATATATGATGTGTGGATGATAATATTTTATTTCAGTGACTATGAATACCATCTTGGTACAATTAATATTTTTTCAGAGGAGGACTCAAGTATTACTAGAATGGAATGATATTTATTTAATATTTATTATTGAATAAATATTTAGATCCATCATGACTCATGGATTACATCTTTTTATATAACATGATGTGGTTAACTCTTTTCTTTTGAGACGATTAATTCATAGGATATATTCATCACCTAAAAGAGGGGTCATATTAATGGGCTTGTCATATAGATTAAGCCTACACATAATTTTTCATATTTTAAAGATAAATATATAGGTTTAAGAGGTTCATATTGGGATTGATAGTTAGTTTGGTTTAGAATATGGGATAAATATTCATAAGTTGAGACATATTTTGGGGGCATATGTAGACATTATATAGGTAAATAAGTTACAAGTTCGCAAATTTATTAGATTTGGGGTAGAATGACATACAAATTTTATCACATTTTATATTAGATTGGTACAATTAGATCAAATTATGTGGGCATGAACATTGTTCATGCACACATTCTTATAGTTTTATATTTTTCAAATATGACATTGATGGTAATGAAGGTAACATTTTGAATCTAAAATTATACCTGTAGTGGTTGATTTAGTTGACATATGAGTCCTAGTATGGGGAACCTTTCCCTTGAATCTTGGTGTTCTATAATTAGTGAACATAAACATGAGTATAGGCTCCACCCTCTAATATTGGGGTTTAAGAATTAATTAATATGAGCCTAGTATGGGATCCACCTCTATTATTGGGGTTAATTAATAAATTTAATGGGAAATGTAGTTGAGGTTTAAATAACACTCAACCACCTAGCACTACTCCTTTTTTTATAAGGGTTGGGTCATTCATCTTCCCATTCCATGGTTTAATAGTAACATTCTCCATTAGGTCATGATCACCCCTAATATCCAAGGATTCCAAAGGAATCACATTCCAACACTTCAAATATCAACATAGTTCACCCACTTATAGGTGTACTCTTTCCTTACTCTTTAAATTTTATTTGTTTTAGTTTATTTCAAATTTCATTTCATAGAAATTGATTGATACATGTTCATTTTAGGTTTTATTGGAGTAAGTTACACATTTGGAGCATTATCCTATAGACAAAATGTGTTTCTCTTACTATAACATTATTTTACTTTCAATACTAGAATAAAGGGGGGGCATTTGTAAAACACCAAAATTTGTATTAGAAACTTGAAAAATGTCAAATTGACTTATCCTTACCATACATGAATTGTGTGTATATTTATGGCTCTTTCACACCATTCTCTCCTATCCACTTACATTTTACAGATTTTACCTTCCCAATTTACTATTAATGTCATATAAAATGCAAAAATTGGTATCTTGAGCTTGGATAATGACACCCAATCCTTAGGTCCCTCTTGATTTCTCTCATGACCCTCTTAGACTTACTTTTACTTATTCCTAATCATTCATGTCCTTCTAAACTTGATCATAGCTGATCCAAGACCCTCTCTTCATGACTAATCCATCCCCCTAGGCCTCATCAACTGAGGACAATAACACCCAACTTGGACACTAGCATTGGACCCTAGGGTGTCTAGCTTTTGGTGTTATTGTCCAAGTGCATCTCATGCCCCAATATTCATTTCATTTTAGATCCTTATATTCAATCATGTTAGCCTAATGTGAATTAATTTAACCCATGACCAATAGATCCATATATAAGGTCATTCAAAGATCATTTATAAAGGGTTGGAAAATATCACTCAAGCAAGCAAGAATACAAGCAAGACCACTCAAGAATTCTTCCCTATTTTATGCATACAACCAACCTATAAACTTTAAAGCTAATATAAGTCCTTACATCAACCCCTAGTCATCTCAAGCACACTTAGTTTTTGCATTTCTTGCATTTTCATTCATAATTGCACTAGGCACTCTTAAAGGGAGAACTATAAATGGCTTGATCCCTCCTCAAAGTATTGGTATGTAGGTAGTATGCCCACACATGGGGTGTGAAGCGTGTCGAGTGCATCTTACACACACTAACCCCTTTTCCCTATTTTCCAAAGTTTATATTCAAGTCCATAGAAGACACATACATAGAAAATTAACTCTATAGGGAGTTATATCAATAGTGAGGCTCCAAAATTTGGTATAAAAGCTCACACTAACCAGGTGAACAAAACCCAAAAAACTTAGATCCTCAAGATAATAGTGCCAGGGAAGGACTAAAGCACCATTTCTACTCCTATCCACTTTCGATGCTCTTATCCAATAAAAAAATGAAATCCAAACTCCTATTTGCAATAGTGTCTTAGGCCTACATATAAATTTTTAGGCCTTGTCTAAATTGGATCAACACATAATAAGATAAGTTTAATTCTCTCTCTCTCACTACTATTTTTAGAAAATATATAATTACAAATAAATTTCACAAATTATTAGCTTTAATTTGGAATACTATTTATTAATTTTCTCTTACTCAGACCCTTTTATTATTTAGTAATTAAACACTAATTTCCTTGAAAATAATAAATCATTTGGGGAACTTGACTTACTTTAAATTGCACATAAAAACCCTAGAAACCCTAAGGTAAATTCCAAGATGATTTTTCCCATAAATTTTTGAATTTTTAATTGAATATTTCAAGCATAAGTTCATCTCAAATTTTAAAATTTAGTAGTAGATTTTAAAATAATTTTATTTCAAACCCTAGTTGCATCAACTAGCTCCTAAAATTTTCCAATATTAATCCAATAATTTATTGATTTTTTGCTTGCATATCTAAAGAAAAAATTTGATTCAAATTCTCAAATTTAATAGTAATTTTTAAAATAATTTTATTTCAAACCCTACTTGCATCAACTAACTCCCAGTAATTTTCCAATCATTTTCTAAATTTTTAGTTACATATTAAAATCATCAAATCACTTCAAATTTAAAAAATACATAGTAATTTCAAAACATTTAATTTCATAAAAACCCTAATTACATCTACTAAGTCCCATTAAACAATTTTTTTGCATTTTTACTTACATACTTAACTCAAAAATTCAATTTTAGTTTCAAAAATTCATAGTATTTTGCAAAAATATTATTGTCAAAACCCTAGTTGCATGTACTAGCTCCTTTTTGTTTCTTGAGTTATCACTTTACATGTTTGGGAGCTTTGTATCCTTTTTGTATAATGTCTAATTCACTATTTTTAGGACTTTGCATTTCCTTTATTTAGTAATTTCCCTTTCTAGCACTTTGCCTATTACAAATTAATGCAAAACATTCAAACACATTTCAAATTATTTTCCTACTTTAACAATGGCCCAATACACTAGTTTTGATAAAACTAATAAAATATAAATTCAAGAACTTTTAACCAAACATCTTGATATGTACGATGAAATGCTTAAAATACTACAAGAAGAAAAAAAAAGAGTGAACAATGGTCAATCTTCTCAAACCACATATCAACTAGTTACAAATAACACTACAACGGAAACTATGTTTCAATAACCCCTTATAACAACCCAACCTACCTCTCTACCACTAGTTACAACTAGTACATCCATATCTTTTGATTTGGTAGCCTTTGTGTAAGAGATAAGATCTCTTCAATCCAAGGTACTACATCTTGAACAAGGAGCCACTAGACCTACGTAGGCTTTGGATTATTTTTCTCTTTTACATACAGCATTGGCACATCACATTGCCTCTACACCATTGCCACATAGTTTTATTCAACCCAAGATTACTCTATATGATGGAAAGGGTGATTTAAATAAAAATTTGAAATATTTTCATGAAACATGCTTGGATTATGTACCAAATGACTGGCTACTTACCAAGTTATTTCCATGGAATCTAAAAGATTATAATTTACAATGGTTCTATAGTCTATAGAATCAATCGATCAATGCATTCAATCATTTAGCTGACATGTTCCTAGCAAACTTCAGTATCAAAATTGGTGATAAGTTTTCATATGCTCAAATTACTCAACAAAATAATGACCAAATGAGCATCTCACTGAATATGTTCTTTGGTATAAGACCATCTTGGCTAAGATGACTAGCCCCATGGTAAATTAGGAGTTACAAAACCTTTTCAAAAAAAGTATTCTACTAGCACTATATGAATCAATTATGTTCAAAATATTCTCTTCCTTCACTAAATTATGTCACACATTAAAGGAAAGAGAAGTCAAACTAATTTCAGTGGGAAAACTAAAGTACACTAATACATCAGACACAACGAATAAGAGTAACAATAAAGTCCCATACAATGTCAAGTTCAATGATACTAAAGGGAAAAATTAACCTATAGAAAATGTGGCTTTAGAGCCTCCTAAATGAATAGTTTTATCATCACCTCCTTGGTGTACTTTTACAAATCTTCTAATTCCTCCATCTAGGGTTTTATAACAATTTTTGGATTGTAATATCATAACTCTCCCTCCTATTCAGAAAGTTGATCCAACAAAGCCTCTTCCAAAGGGATATGATCAACATAAATTTTGTGACTACCATAGGGCACCAATCCACATGAAAAACATATGCATCAGTTTAAATCATAAGATATAAGACCTAATAGATTCAAACACTATTAATCTTGGCACTTCAGTTGAGCCTCCACCAACAAAACAAACATAGGATAAAACATTGAACATCTTCTCAAATCAATTTACACAACATTAAAAATAAGATATAAGGGACACATTAGGGGTTCACCATGCATATCATACACATCCACCACTAGATACATGCAGGGCACCTTTAGTTGAGTTACATCCTTTGAGCACCATGATTGGTATATATAATTTTAGAGTTCCAACTAGACCTTCTATCTCTTTCTTAAAGTAGGAGATCATCAAGGATGATTTAGATTATCATGCACTCTTTATTAGAGCTCACATTCATAATAAACTATTTATAGTGTGCTTATTGATAATGGTTCTAATCTCAACATGTGCACCATGACACTACTATAGCACTTGGGTTATTCAGAGTAGGATATAACTCTAATAGACATAGTTATTAGTGGTTTAAGTGGGCATATATATAGTTCATTAGGCAAGGTAGTACTCCTCTATAGGTTTGTCCTACACATGTGGCCATACCATTCACTATAGTTTTTAACATAAGAGTTTTTGATATGTTACTTGTTTGACCATAGATTTAAAAAATTATTTCATTACCTTATATAGTTCATAGATGCATGAAATTAATTCACACTAATCAAGTTATTATAGTTGATAGAGTTCCATATGAGTTACCACTCTTCACTTCAGAGCCATTATCTACTTTATAGTGTGACCTAGGAATTTAACTCAAGAGAGGATGGTTAGTATGGTGTTAGTTCCAAAATTAAAACATAATGAAATAAACGCACTAATAGCATAAAATATCTAGGCCTAGACACTAGGGAGAGCTTAGTTAACAATCATGAATGAAACACACACATAAAATTCAAAAGAAAACTCTTTTAACTTCCTTGGATGCTCCAAAATTATTTTTGTGGTGGCTTGCTTGGCTTGTGCTTTAAGAAGTACTTGGAAATAGAAGCTTGACAACCTCCATCTCTCCTTCACACCTTTGGCTTATGGATTAGATTGGCTTGGAATCAATTTATCATTATAACACTAGTTTCTTGAAGATTTTTGGAACCAATCCTGCATTATAGCTTTGCATAAATTAAGCTTAGAAATGATGTTGTGAGGCCTCCTATTTATAGATTTATAGATTTTATCAAAATCAACCTCAATCATCCATCTTAAGATTGAGATGTGTGGTTGAGGATTAATTAAATTTTTGGAATTAATTTTTTAATTATCCTCATCATTGCATTGGAATGAGGGGCAAAGAGGCATGGAGGGAATCATGGAAGGCATTGATGAGGCATGGAGGGCATGAATCCTGATATTTGTGGCATTTATGGCTTTAGGATGTCTTCCCAAGAAATAAGGTCACTTGATGATGCATATATTCAATATTCATTTCCAAAACAAATTATTAAATAAGTCTCCATGGAATTTTTGATTAGGCCTTGATTTGGGTTAATTAGCTCTTAAACATGATTAGGCACATTGTGCTCCCAAATTAATTAGGATGCCTTGTTATTAGTCCTAAATTTGACTACATTGGAATTGGAAATCACTATCAGATGCATTGGATGCATATTACCATTTAGAATGTTTCCAATAAAAAATAATAAAGGCATTAGTCTTGTGCAAAAGATTTGATAGGAAAGCGCAGTCTAGAGCACGTATGTGTAAATTTGGCATTTTGAATTGAAATGGACTAATCAAAGTTAGCTAGCCCATAAATTGCATTACCCAATTTAGGGATACCTTGGCCAAAATTATCACTTTAATATGTCATTTTCACATCATTTTGCATGTTTTAATGTTTTTAGGCTAAATTGTGCATTTTCAATGGAAACTAGCCAAAAGCATGATTGGAGGTTATCAATGACCAATTTTAGGTATCTATAGTTTTCCCTTGTTTGGGAAGGCATTTCAATATATAAGCATAGTAATATATTCTCAAATAATGAAAAGGTCATGTATGCCTACAACTATAATGATGATAAACTAATTATATGATGCCCCCTCGAGGGAATGGTTAGCACAAGGAGGTCGACAAACGATCCCTCAAAAAGAAAGAAGCAAAATGAGGGGACCAAAGAAAGGAAATATGATGGGGTGAAAACATAATGATATTTTAAAATTATTAAAAATAATTGAGAATGTAAGTGGGACGGTGCACAATGGTTTTCCCAAAGGTGGTTATAAGCATTATACCCTGATAGTGGCAATGTGGTATGATAACACAATGATTTACCCAAAGGTGGTTATAATCATTGAGAAGATGGAGCTACCCCAGTTAGGATAGACAAACAAGATAATAACATGCCCTTATATAGGTATAATAATTAAAGTAGTGACATCATAATGATTTTCTCAAAGGTGATTATAATCATTGAGAAATGCAAGGGGGATGGTGTGTAATGATTTGCCCATAGGTAGTTATAATCATTGGACCTTGATTATGGAAAAAATGATAAACTTATCTAAGGATGATGATAACTTAACATAGAGGGTAATGATGAATTATAACAACCTACTAGTATTCTTTCATGGTTAATTACTCTATTTAGGATATGATCGGGAGTGAATTAGGATATTAGTGCCGAAGAGATGTCACCATTTATAAATAGACTTCTTGAGATAAGTTTTTTTGTATCATGTGATGGTAGGCTTTAAGATAGAATACCATAAAGACTTGGCCAAAATATGCAGAAGGATTGACTCTCGTAATCTAATACACAATAGAAAATAATGCACCAATGATAGAAACCATGATGATAATGTAAAATTATGAATAAGGATAGAATCAAGTGTAAGTGTGGTCAAGGAATCACCCAATGAACACATAAACTAAATAAAAGCAATAGTTTTGAAAGCAAACAAATAGGAAAACAAAAAAAAAAAAAAAAGTAAAAACAAACAAATAAACAATGTAATAAAAATCCTATGAACATTACCCCTAGAAAATAGGTGATAACTTAACAAATGAACTAAATGGGGGAATAGAAGAAAATAAAGGGGGTATATAAGCTATCTCTATATGCACTAGGAAAGTGGATGCTACCTACATAGTTCCATGGATGTAATATCTAATAAAAAACTTTAGGCCAAATGTAGTTCTCCTAGGGAATGGGAAGAATATGATAACTGAAGAAAATAAACAAAATGGATGTGATAGAAGAATAGGAATGGTCTTGAAAAATGGTGAGTGCATGAGAGAAAAGGACAAAAAGCATGGGGAAACTAAATGACAAGTGATTTGATTGTAACTTAGTAAGGGTTCCTAGAATACTTAAGGCAAAGAAATGTTCAATGTTTTTATTCTTTTCTAATGATTTTTTGAAATGTTTTTGGAAGTGTTTTGGAGAGTTAAAACTAAATAGATAATGGTGAGACACTAATGGTTCAAGATCACAAAAAAATGAGAGAATTTATACTTAGGTTTCTCACAAAATGGTGAGAATGTGGCTTAGGTTGCTGACAAAATGGTGATAATGTGGCTTAAGTTACTCACAAAATGACAAGAGCGTGGCTTAGGTTACTCACAAAATGGTGAGAGCGTGGCTTAGGTTGCTCATAAAATGGTGAGAGCATTAGGAAAAGGGGTGACTAAGATAACCTTAATAAGTATTGAGTGCTACCTACATAGTCCTAGAATAGAACCTTAAGTCACCATAGTTATACCCTTACAGTGGAGGAATTCAACTAGTGCCACAATTAATTCAAACAAATCAAGAATAGTTGGTAAAAAGACATATTATGGCATAAGAAGAGGCAAGTTGGTATGTCAAGGCTTAGTATTTCCCCTAGTTTACCAATATGTGGTTATAACTAGGACATAATGGCATAGATCAATGGTACTAATTTTCCCAAAGGTAGTTATAATTAGTAGCAAGAGTGATGGTAAGAAATGACTAATAACTAAAGGATGTAACTATTGAACTTTCTATCATAGTATCCCAAAATACGATCCCTATCTAAATTTATTGAACCAATTGATGAATTGATCAAATACCTTGATGCTAAAACTACATAATGAATGATAAAAACCAAGTTTAAATGAGCTAGGCTTTAGAACATACTAGGTCGATAAGGTGGAAATGGAAAGTGGATACAATAAAGAGGATGGATAAGAATGGTATGTGTATAAAGAGGAATAGTGAAAAAAATGCATAACTAAAATGATCCTTATAGACAATACACCTTATCATTCAATCATAGTACCACTTGAGATGTGTAGACACCGGAATCGTGTCTAACCCTTGGTCATCCTCCCCCTTAGTCCATTCCTAACCCATACAATTACTAATTTAAAATAATAAACTTATTTTAAATTAATAACCCCCCCTTTTGACACATCACCCATGACACCTCGCCTAAGACACCTCACCTTGGACCATTTCCAACCCTGTGACTCACCCAAGACCTATTCTTACTCCTTTCTAACTGCCTAACCAACTCTCGTGCATATTTAGCCCAACCTTCGACAATTCTCCAACAGATTATGCACCTAGCGGATGGAGAATGGGCTTGATGGCCCTTTTACTCATTTTGCACCCACCAACGTCGGTCAACTATCAGCTAACGCTGGTGGGATCACCGACGTCAGTTTACTTAAATGGATTTCTAACCTCTTTCTGGGGCTAATCATGAATCTAGTCACTAGACGACTAATCACGAATTTCGAATCCTCTTCCAGCAAAACAAAGTTCTCGTGCTCTTGCTTTCTAGCATTCTTGCTTCTTATTTTCTTGCAGGGATCAACATTCTTGATAGCACTTTCCAGGCACTGAGGTCTTGCACCAACCATTCCACACAGGTTTTGCATGATATCTCCATCACCAACCACAACGAAAACATAGCTCCTACACCTTTACCAACTCATGTCAAGCTAAGTATTTGTACTATTTTTATTTCAGTGTCATTTCAAATATATTAGCATTCTGTCTACTGTCTATTCCAAGCATCCTTGACACAACCTTCCCTATTCTTCCCAGAGAGGCTGAAAAGCCTTCTCTGACCCTTGTCTCCCACTTTTTTTGCCTCTAACACCCATTTAGTCCCTCTCCAGGCAATACTCTCTGTCTAATCAACCTAGCACAAGCAATCAGAGACCTATAGACCCTCCCAAGACCATTCTGGTTGACCTGACTAAATTGCTTCCCAAAAAGGCTGTGAGGCCTTCTTCCTACCCTTTACCCCTTTTTCGGACAACATACCCTCTATCTTAGTTCTTCCTAAAGACAATACTCTCCATCTTACTACCCTACACAAACTCTCAGACTACCATAGACCATTCTGCAGACCATTCTATTGACCAGACTGCCCTGAAACTAGTCCTGAAACTTGTCCCAGGCTATTGCCTCGACTGACCTTAACCATTTCCCCTATCGACGTCGGTGACCTTTCTTGACCGACGTTGCCAAAACCACCGACGGTGGTGACTGTGAAAAGCAGATTGCTGCAATTAGGTATGCATTTGCTTTCATTTCTTTATTTCAATTTTTATCATTTCTGTTTCTATCAATATTCTGCTTTTATCAGTGGACTGTCATCCCTCGAGAAGTCTTTTGCACTTCGAGGACCAAGCTTTCACTTGGCAGTCCAATTTCTAGCCATCTAACCATTTTCGTGTTTGAGTCTCTTTTTGCTACAGGTGTCATCCTCCACAACCAAAGAGAAGTTCCTGCTATCGTCTGAATTTGGTGCACAAGACTATATCCAGGTACATACAAGCCTTAGACCATTATTCTTAGTTTCTTATTCTCTCTTTGAATGTGAAAGCAAAAATCATATAGAAACATTCTGGCACGCCTGGTGGGACCCTAGGATCTTCCTTGGGTTCTTTTCTTTCTTTTCATATAGGTGTATTAGGTTTCTCCTTTTCACCTCTTTCTTTTATCTCTTCCAAAAGACACCATTAGCAGGATTAAAAAGAACTCTTCTTTCTTTTCTTGCATCTTAAACTAGTCAAAAATCATACTCTTTAACCCTTTCTCAACTTGTTTTCATCTGAACTCATATTTCATTTTGGGCTTAAAATTAATTGCATTTCATTTCTGATTGCATGCATATTTAGTCCACATCTACTAATTAACAACCGCATCATGAATTAATTGTAGGCTACTTATGTTACACAACCAAATCACTTGCACAAATCAAACATCAAAACTTACCTGAGATAAGGCCCGACTAAGATTTCATCACCCAGTGGATACCTTACCCGTCCCGGCAATCCCACTTGGATTTCACCACCAAGGGGAAAGCCCACTCTATTCTCTGGCAGAGGATAATCTATAGGGGAAGTATATTTTGGCTAAGTGGCCCAACTCAGCTCTGGGTTCGTGAAGTGAGGGGAGCAAGCTCCTAGCACCAGGCCATGTACAGAACCTAACACAAACTCTTGAGTATCGAAATAAACCTGAAACCAGCTCTAGACTACTTCTTTTAGGACCCGTCTCAAAAGCCAATCTCCTAAACATATTCTAAGGCATAAGCCATCATGATCTTAATAATTTATTCCTAGGGATTTAATGCTTAGGATCTGCTTGTGTTCTTCATCTTTTCTATTCCCATTTAGTTTTTTTAAGCTAGTGAGGACGTTTTCTCCTTTTTTTTCAAAAAAATTTCAATTTTTTTGAGTTTCTAGAAAATACAGTAACCGGCATCGGTTTTACTATCGACATCAGCAATCTTTTTTTGCTAGCATCAGTCATCTGACCGACATCGGTAGTTTATTTCACCAACATCAGTTTTTCAACCGACGTCGGTCACTGTTCAAAACTTTTTTCCCAAAACAACAAGCTTAAAATCTGACTTTCTTGTTGTCCAACACCCATTCTAGTTTTTGAGACTGAAAAAAACACAGTTTCTAAAACCTGACCCTTTCTTGCCTTGAATGGTTTTGACACACAGTCAAACCAAGGCTCTTCTTGACCACGCGAGACATCAACCGCTTCCACCTTCCCTGTCCATAACCAGTCCTATAATGGAGTTGCACTTGGAGACCGAAAGAACTCTTACTCGATCGACCCTGACTCAGCCTCCCACTGTCATTGAGGGGGACCAAGACTTCGAAAGGTTCTTTGACTTCAATGTTAAGGCCCTTCAACATTATCTCGTGAGAAGCCAAACATGAGACTCTTCAGGCAACCCAATTTATGGGATGCCAAACTCCTTACTCGAGATAACAACCATATCAATAGCGCCCACAATTCAGTGCATAAACAATCAAGCCAACACCTCGACTAATAACCCGACCATGTCCTATCTTCAAAATTTAGCCTCTCTTTTTAGACCTACCTCCATGGGGGTTTTGGCACCCCCTCAACCTTAAACTACTCAACCAAATTCTACACCCTTCCAAAACCTAGTGGTCTCTATTCCCCCTACTCTTGCACCTATCAACACAAGAGTAACTACCTACCCTTCAACAAGTGTGGCCACTCCTCAACTACCTTTGATGGCCCCTATCCAATTTGTGCCCATCAACCCCATAACACAAGTGCCCTTGGCTTTAACATCCACCCCAATAACTAGTTACCCATATGTTGCGCCTACACAAGTGCAACCAACCATGTCATACACTCCTCTCAATACCTTTCAAATGCCTTACAACCTAGGGGGCGCTCCACCTGTCAATCCGTCAGCTGATGTAATCAAGATGCTGATGGACAAGATGTCTAGTCTCGAGACCTTTATTTATGGTTCATGCAATGCCCTCTCATATGAGCAAATTTGCAATGAACCCATCCATCCCTCCATTCTGATCCAGCCATATCCCAGTCAGTGGAAACTTCCTAAATTTACTCATTTCTAGAGTAAGGAAGACCCGCAACAGCACCTATGAGCATTTAGACATGCTTGTTATCTCATAGCACATGATGATGTGTTGTTGTTACGCACATTCCCCATGTTTCTTGTTGGTGCTACTCTCGACTGGTACAACTCTCTCACCAACCATTCTCTTTGCACATTCACCCAACTAGTCCAACTCTTCTTCGACCACTTTTCCATTAATATCACCAAAAAGGTCTCAATCACAAATCTGTATTCTATTCGGTAGTTTGAGGATGAATCTATAGCCAATTTCATTGCTCGCTGGAGAGGCCTAATCAATCAGCTCTCCTTTTCCCTACCTCAACCTGAGCTCATTGAGCTCTTTTCAAGAGCATGTGCCAAGCACATCTCTTCTACCTTGTGGTTCCAGACATTCCACACCTTTGATGAAGCTTTTACGATGGCTAAAAAGCTTGAACTACGTGCCATCGAGGAAAACAAAGTCAAGTTGCAGAGTAAAAACCCCAACTCCAAGTCCAATGACTCTTCCTCTAAACCTTCTTCTTCTAATTCCAAATCTAAGGCATTAGGAAATGTTGTAGTCATTAGATCATCTCCTTCAACAAATAACCAATCTCAACCTTCCACATTAGACTACATCAACAAACAATTCCAGCAAAGATATGTGCAGCATCAGTATACTCCACTAGGAGAATCATATGCATCTGTGCTGGACAAACTTGTCAAATAGGGGGTTCTCAATCTCCCCCAAATCCGACCACCTCCATAATTTGATCCCTCACGTGCCATCCCTGCGTGGTATAGGGAGAACAACTTTTGCAACTATCACCATGTCAAAGGTCATGACATGGGAAACTATAAGACCTTTAAGAACATCATTCAAGACATGCTTGATAAAGGTGACCTTGTCTTTGACAACCCTAATGCACCACCCAATCAAAGTATAGATATCTTCAAACAACCCTTTCCCAATCATCCTCCTAGCCAAAATAATGTGCAGACCATGACTAATGACTCCCAGGAACATAATATACGTACAGTCAACATGGTCTCGCCTCCTATATCTGACCAACCTCTTTCACAGTCTCAAGAGGTTAGTCCACCCATCAGTCCATCACACGTGGATGAATCCTCTTCTCTTGTTAGTTCTCCATCAACTTCCCTTATATTGGAGGACGCCTTGGCCATACCAGCACTACCAGCCTTACCTTCATCATTCCTCCTACCAATAGAGGACCCTACCCTTCCTACTCCTCAACTGCACGTAGAAGGCACAATCATCCCTGCCCTCTACCCTCTTGAGGAGCCACATTCTCTAGTTCCTTCTCCACCAAGAGAAGAACCTGACTCTCCATCTTCTTCGACCAATGACAATCTAGTTATAACTCCCCCACACCTTGGGTCCGAGACTACTGCCACACCTAACACATTTTTGGCCCCACAACCATCTACATCTTCTGAAGGACCAAAGTCTCATCCTACATCTTCTCAACCATTCTCTCGATTAGTAGATAAACTATGACTTCTCCAACCAAGGAAAGTGGAACATTAGGCATTATGGGAGCGACTCAAAGCTCCTCATTCTACCCAGCCTATCTCATCTCATGCCACCAACTCTCTTATGACAAAATCCCCCAAAGTCTTTGACACGAATCAGACTTCCACTTCTAAACCTTTAAAACATCAACCATCCACATCAAAACATAAACCCTCATCCACCATATCAAAACCCATCAAGTCACTTGGTGTTCACCCCGTCACTAACCTCACTCACTCGCAAGTGAAGGTAGACTTGAACCTTGCCTCAACTAATAGCAATCCTCAAACCAAACCAAAGAAGATTGCTAAGCCATGGCAGCAAACCCCTCCTCCATCGTCAACATTACCCTCCATTTTGGGCCCTCATCCTTCTACCCTAATAGGAGTGCTCCCTACTCTGACCCTTAACCAAAACAATTTACCTCCACTACTTCCTTTGCCTACCACAAGTCTACCCTCTCTCAAAAATTTGGCACCTCTCACGAAAAAAGTGTCATCTTCACCTGTGGCCACACCACCAACACAAAAGGTGGTACAGAAGCCTCCTTTAACACCTCCCAAGCAAAAGTCACCAGCATCTCACACATCAACAAGCATAGACCCTTTAGTGGGTTCATACGCTTTGATATTGTGCCAAATTTTGCAGACCTCTAGCATAACCCTTCTGCCTATCAAGTCATTCCAACCCCTTGGGTCAAAACCTTCCTGGTTCGATGATACTAAGATTTACCTATATCATCATACGCCAAGACATGATACCAAGGATTGTTGTGCCCTCAAAGTAGTCATTCGCTAATATATGGAGAAAGACACTCTTCTTCTTGAGGACACTGACGACAGACCTCCAACACCTTCCCATCTCCCTCAAACCTCTTCAACCACATCGACATCTCATCAGCAAGCCATGACCCCTTCATCTCCTTCAACTCCTCTCTTCGAAATTAATGCCATCCACATAACCACTAGATCATAAAAGGATAAGACAAAAGAAAAAGCTACTATTCCTTGGACCTACCCTTTTATCCAACCACCTCAACCACCAAAGCCCAAGATTTCCATCCTGGGTGCATCCCAACCCTCTTCTTCAGGGGTAATCCATGACTCTATGTTAAAATAGCTTCACCAAACGCCCATGAAGATGACCTTATATGACCTCATTCAAAGCTCACCCCAGCATCATCAAGCTCTAATCAGAGCCTTATAAGCAGCAGAGATCCAACTCGAAGACCCCTAACCACTAGCTACCTTGGTCCATTCTTTATCCCCCATCGCCTCTATCACTTTCAGCGATTTTGAAATTCCTACCTCTACCTCAGAAGATCAGGACGTTGCCCTCTTCATCACAGCCTATATTGATCAAACCCACATTAAGCGAGTTATGATTGATGGGGGTGCCAGCATTAATATCATTTTTACCCATGCTTTTAATCAATTGGCTCTCCCCAAGAATTGCATATTAAAAATTGATGTAATCCTTCGATCCTTTAACGACACCACCGCTAACACTATTGGCACCATCATCCTCCATATTCACGTTGGCCCGTGCACAATCTCAGAGCTCTTCTACATCATAGAGGGAGAATTCCAATATAACATGCTACTAGGATGACCCTAGATTTGTGCCATGGCTTGCGTCCCCTCTACACTTCACCATTGTGTCAAATTTGAACATGACGGGCAAGTCCACATCATTCCCACTAACCCATCACTTTTCAAGACCTGTAACATGACCTATCAACCAAATGACATTCTCATTCCTCTCAAGACACCAACCTAAACACCTCCTCCATTCATAGAGGCTTCAACCAGTACGCAAATGGTGGTTGCCCTCACATCACCTTCTCAAGCGATAACCAAGGATCCCATGGAAGATGTCTTCCAATTACTTTCACTTGGAGAATATCGCTTACTTACCCTAGACATGTTCCAGACTCTGCAAGAGTATGGATAGCTTCATCAAAATCCAAGCTATGACCATCATATCAAAATGGTCATTCCTTATGGTCCTCCTAGCCTTCAAACCAATCTCGTCTATGGGGGGCTAGATCGAGCTCCTACTGACAGGAATCCTCTCTCCTCACCTCAACCATTCACATCAAACTTCTCTTTTCTTGGCAACCCTACCTTTGCTCACACTTACCTTTATAGGTGTGCATAGAAGGGCTTTGGCTTCAGGTGCTACGAATAAGGCTCGCATCAGCCCATCAAACCACCCAATGATGACAATGCCAAGAAACGATATGGTCTGGGTTTTCGAGAACCAACCGAGGCTTCTACAAACTTTTGCCTTGAACCCACTATTGACCAATCTCCTCCAGGCTTGCCTATTCCCCCTTCACCTACGGCGTCAGTGGTTTCCATCACTTCTAGTTTTTTTTCATAAACACCATCCGCTTGGAACCCCTAACCTATCAACTCAACGGGGTTTCTAGATCTCTCCCTCTCATTTATCCCAATATGATAGACGATGAATCAGTAACCATTAACACTATCCACTGTGTAGACAATGATGCCATTCTCACCTACATGGGTGTTGATGACTCTTTCATTCAGTGCTCCCTCCCTTCTGAAACACAAATTATGTTAAATGAATCGACCATTGACATTAACCTTCCATCTTCTGATGTTCCTCACGTCTTAAAGATTGGTCAATCTTTGGATGCCCAGGAGCAGATCGACTATACCACATTTCTTTCAGACAATAACAAGGCCTTTGCCTGGACCTATGGTGACATGCCTGGCATCGACCCTAACATTGTCATCCATAACATCGTCACAAACCCAGAGGCTAAGCCTATTAGGCAAAAGCTTCACAAAATGCATCCTCACATTACACTCCTTGTCAAAGAGGAGCTTTAGCATCTTCTCTTTGTCTCTTTCATCCAACCCGTTGATTATTCATAGTGGGTATCTAACATTATCCCTATTACCAAAGCAATTAGGGGGATTTGAATCTGCATGGACTATCGCGACCTTAACCTGGCCTGTCCCAAAGATGACTTTCTTCTTCCCAACATTGACCAACTTGTTGATCTCACAGCTGGTCATGAGATGTTATCACTCATGGACAGGTTTTTAGGATATAACAAAATCCTAATTACACCAGAAGATCAGCACAAGACCACCTTCATCACCCCATGGGGGACTTTTTGCTATCGAGTCATGCCTTTTGGCCTCAAGAATGTAGGTGCCACATATCAATGTGCCATGACTTACATTTTTCATGATCTCCTCCATAAAATCATGGAAGACTATATGGATGACCTGCTTGGCAAGTCTAAGCTTCATCACAACCATTTGACTATCCTCAAGATCATCTTTTCTCACCTTCTTCAGTACAATGTCCACCTTAACCCCAAGAAATGTATCTTTGGGGTCCTCTCAGGAAAGCTCCTGGGGTTCATCGTTTCTCTCCATGGCATCGAGATAGATCCCACCAAAATCCATGCTATCATCGAGATGCCACCTCTAACCAATCTCAAGTAGCTTCATAGTCTGTAAGGGAAGCTCCAGTCCATCCACTGCTTCATCTCACAGCTTTTTGACCACTGCCAACCTTTTCATCATCTTCTCAAGAAGGACGTCTCCTTTAAATGGGATAAGGACTATCATGAGGCTTTTAAAGCTCGTAAATGCTATCTGGTCTCTCCACCAGTCCTCATTCCACCTAAAGATGACCAACCCTTCTACCTCTACATCTCAGCAACCAACCATTCGTTAGGTGCCATGATTGCGCACTGAGATGAGCAACACCGTGAACAAGCGGTCTACTACATAAGCCAAACACTTGTCGACTATGAAACTTGGTATACTCATACTGAGAAACTCTATTTGGCATTAGTCTTTGCCACCACCAAGCTTCGTCACTATCTTCTCAACCACAAAACCTTTGTCATCACTCACACTGACCCTCTTAAATACATGCATTCCAAGCCATACCAAAACCAGCGTATGGCTCATTGGCTCATGCTTCTTGCTAAGTTTGACTTGGAATTCATCTAGTAAAAATCCATAAAGGGGCAAACAATTGCTGACCAACTAGCAGATGCCCCTCTTCTTGACAATCAACCTTCTCAATGTGAGTTTCTCGATGAATCTATCACCACTCTCTCGACTGATGACACATTCTATCAAATGATGATGTTCTTCGACGGATCCAAATGTCAATTCAGTGGAGGTGTGGGGGTCATCCTCATCCCACATGAGGGTGAGCACATGCCCCTATCTTTCAAACTCGGCTTTGAATGTACCAATAATATGGCTGAATACGAAGCCTTAATTTTGGGACTTCAAACTGCCCTTTCTTTAAGCATCAAGACCATCAACATCTTCGGTGACTCACAACTTGTCGTCAATCAAATCAATGGTTCATATATTTGTAAAAATGAAATTTTGCAAAGGTACAAGCACCGTGATGACACCCTTCTAGCATCTTTCGACCATTACTTCTTGTAGACTATTCCTCGGTCTACAAATAAATTTGTTGACACCATGGCTTCCCTCGCCTTGCATATTCCCTCTTCATCATCCTCATCAAGACTTTATGTCATGGTACATCATGTGCCATTGCCTTCATACATTTCCACTGACATCAACTTTTTCAACACTATAGACTCTAGTCCACAAGATGTGTGGTATAAACAACTTGTGGACTACTTGGCTCATTCTATCATTCCTCCCAACCTCTCTAGCAATGCACGGTGGGATTTCATCAAACACACAGCTTGCTATACCATGCTAGGGGGTCTTCTCTATAAAAGAGGTTTTGACAGCCTTCTTCTTCACTTTCTAACCTCCACTGAAGCCTCTCATGCTATTAAATAGGTCCACGATGGGATTTGTGGTAGACACTTCAGTGGTAATTTGGTTGCCAAGTGCATCCTTCATCTAGGCTATTATTAGCCCACTTTTCATCAAGACTATAGAGATTATGTTTGGCATTACATCAAGTGTCAGCAGCATGCTAACTTGCTTCATCTCCCTAGCCACGCCCTATAAGTCGCTCAAGATTTCTGGCCTTTTTCACAATGGGGCTTAGATCTCATTGGCAAGATTAACCTTCACTCGTCTCTTCGTCATCAATCCATTATCACCACCACCGAGTATTTCACTAAATGGGTGGAAGATATTCCTCTCATCTCCACAAAAGTTGATAAAATTGTCGACTTCATCAACACCACATCATCTGTCATTTCGATGTACCTCACAAAATTATCACCGATAATGGCAAGTCATTTAAAAACAAAACTGTCCAAAAACTTTGTGACTCCTTTGGCATCAAACTCAGCTTTTCTTCGCCTTACTACCCACAAGAAAATGGGTAGGTCGAGGCTTCCAACAAAATCTTAACTAAAATTCTCATAAAATTGGTCAATGACACTGGAAGGGATTGGCACATTCACATTCCCTTCGCTTTGTGGGCCTACCGCACTAGCATTCGAACCTCTACGGGTGCTACTCCTTTCTCTCTAGTGTATAAAATAGAGGCTATCCTACCTCTCAAAGTACACATCTTGTCTCTTCACATCTCTCTGCATGACATTCTTTCTAATGATGACTTTCATCAAGATTGATTAGCTCAACTTGAGTTACTCGATGAACGTCATCTTGCTGGCCTCAACCATCTCCATGTCTATCAAAATTGCATCAAATGAGCCTATAACAAAAATCTGAGAGAACAAGATTTCAACATCGGAGACCTCGTCCTCAAAGAGAACCAACACGTGACCAATATGGAATGAAGTGAATGAGGCAAATTTGCTCCTAATTGGCTCAGACCTTACATCATCACACACAAGTATGGATCAGGGACTTATCGTCTGTCTTCTCTTGAAGGCTAACTAGAAACTGAGCCTCTTAATGCCTTGCATCTATGACCATTCTACTGTTAGTCGAGTACTCGCTCACTTGACATTTAACTTGAGCTCGTCCCTTGAGCAACCCTTATCCTCTTAATCCTCATTTCTTTCAACCCTATTCCCCTAAACAAATCCTATAAAACCCTTTTATAAAGTATGAATGCTTTGTCCTACTAAAAGGGAGCCCCCACTTTTATAGTCTTGTTGATGACTCAAAATTTTGTAAAAAATAAAAATAAAATAAATTGATAAACTCTAAAGGTAGACTGCTCCCTCGAAGGATAGCTATTCAAAATCCCTCATATATATAAAGCAAAAATATAGACCACTCCCTCGAAGGATGGCTATGACTAAATCTTGTTATAAACAACACTTTCTTAGAAGCTTCCCACATCGATCAGCTTCACAAATGAACACAAAGCAAAATGACATCTCTATGTAGACTTCTCGCATTGATCAGTCTACGCCAAAAAAAATAGAAAAAGGAGTCATAGACTTGGCTTGTAGTTGTCTCAGGGTCTCCTATAAAAGGGGCAAAGTTATCTCTGCTCTAAAAAAGGGTTACCCCATCCTCACCTATCATAACACTTGTTCAAGGGACTTCGAGCTCATTTTTAATGTCAAAATGATTCGATTACTTCTCTAACACAACCAATGGTCAACGACGCAATGCATGAATGGGGCTCTTGGTTCTAACAACCCCTATCTATGCTATCATTCTTGTCCGTGTCAATGAAAGAACACTTTGCCTTTCACTTTTTGTCACAATTTGGTCACATTCAACCATATCATTTACCAACCAAACCAAACCAACCAAACCTTTTTCAGACCAAAAAACATTATCATAAACCATTCACACTAGTTTCTATGGACACCAATACACATGGAAACTATCGACCACACAATTTATGTTAAGCATAAACCATTACTTGCTGACGCATAAATAGACTTAATTCATTTTTAGCATACATCCATCATGAATATGGAAAACTGTTAGGGATGAAAGACCCCTCAACCAATGTTACAGAATACACCATCACACAATATGGAAAAGGCTGTAACATCATCTTATCCTCATCATTTTAACACATGACCAAACCAATCATCGACCACATTGTCAACTTGCCTGAACTACATTGGTCTGAGGCCCCTTCCAATCAAGGCTATGTAGGCAACACTCAGATGACACAATGTCTTCTGGGGTTAGCTCGACCACCCTCATTTGTTCGTCTACCTGATGGACAAACCACATTTTTCTCTTTTGACCATGACTCGACCTCGACCAAAACATTCCATAACTACACCCCTTTTCCTCCCTTTTGGGAGAACTACATAGGCCTGAGGCCCTTAGGACAGGGGCTATGTAGGCAGCACTCAGTTGACACAGGGTCTTTTGGGATTAGCTCGGCCATTCCTTCATCACATTTCTTCCATCACATTCTTTCATCACCTGCCAATCACATCACAAACAATTACATATTTTCATAATCATTAACAAAATCAAAGCACCATCATCATAATCATCAAACATCATCACATTAATCATTAAGTATCATCATAATCAACATCATCACATTAGGCATATATCATTAAAACATATGAGAAATGCTAAAAACATCCATAACATTCATAACACATCAATAGCCAAAATCTCATCATATATATCATCAATGTTTTACAAAAGTACATCTATTTCTCTCTCTCTCTCTCACAAAATCAAATACATCTCACATCATCAGCACGTAGGCTGGTATATACATAGTATCAAAATCTGCTCTCAAGGCTGTGGCTATGGTGGTGGTGGTGGTGGCTGTGAAGATGCTATATTGTCCCCACCCTCTGCTTTGCACCGTTTGTGGGAACCCGAGGTAGTCGCCCGTGACATAGACCGCTGCCAGCTCAGCTCTACCCTCATATCTGAGTATCATTGTATCTGAGGAAACCCCCTAATGGCTCCCTTATAATATGTGATCTCATCCAATGCGTTATTGTATCTAACTATAGATATAGTCTGCAGTAGACCCATCTGACCTACTGCCATGCCCTACACTGAACCCTGCAGCTGTGAAAACCCTGGCTGCACTGACACTGATTGTGTGGGTTACTGAACTGGCTACTAAGGTGGATGTTGCATTAAACCCTATCCTGCCAATGCATGTGCCTGGGCTATAACCAATTGCCCTTGCAAAATGGTAACATGTCCTCATGCTGCATCCCTCTCCTGGATGGCAGCATCTCTCTCCTGTCTGGCAGCATCTCTCTCTTGTCAGGCCACATCTCGCTCTCTGATCACTATATGTAGATCAAGCTATGGTCCCACCTACACACCTATATACTGACCTACCCACCATGCTAAATAGGCCTCTGTGCATCTTAGATCTGCTATCCCAGGGCCTGTTGGTAATTCCTCAAAATCTAGCCCCTCTGTCTCCTCTGGCAGTGGGAGTGGCACCTCAATATCATCTCATCTATACTATGGGAAGGTGGGTGGCACACCCTAAAGCATCCCATACTGGCACCACACTCTCTCTGTTGGTACCCTCTTAAGCTCGCCGACTTGCTTGCCTCTGACCCACCTGATGCTCTGCACTCTAACCAGCTGCTCTCTTTGATCTCTAAAAACTGGATACACCAAGTACAGTCTCTAGATAATGTCCATAGGGATTAGGGCCTCTAGCACCCCTCTGTAATAGTCAATATCTTTGACTACCCCATCCATTCGTGCCTGTGCCATCATCTCATGCCATCACTTAAATCCAACTCTGAAACTGGCCTGAATTGCCACTAGGAGGCCGAGAGGACATGTGACCACGATGTGCTCATAAGCCCAATAATGTAGGAGGTGGCCAACACACAAGCTATACCGTCATCACTAACTGATGCCCCACAACTCTCTATAACCTTGGGCCAAAAAGACAAGTGCCTAGACAAACACTGTCTATTGCTCTATCATATCTATCAAAACTCTAGTCATAGTGACTAGAAACTTGCCTCCCTCTGCATTTGGCAACACATAGACCATGATACCAATCATCATCAGGATCTCCAGCTGATGTGCATCCTCATCCACAGTGTAAAGGGGCTCATATGCAAAGCTCATTGAATGGTAACTAGTCTCAATGATGTGCTCCCCAAACAACATCACCATGTGAATGTCATGTGCCTCTCTCGAGCATGCATACAAGTCTGCTCTATGTACTGGTAATCATAAAATTTGGTACACATCCTTGACCGTCACAGTCATCTCTCTTGTCGACAAGTGGAAGGTGTTGGTGGAGTGATCCCACTGCTCGATCAGAGCCACCATCAGGGTCACATCCCTCACCAGTCGATAGTACCGCCATAGCTCACTGAGTCCCACTATGCTCATATGAGCCCACTCCTCCCTATGATGTCTCGATGCATCCACATCAACAATGTTCGCAACTAATCCTAAAACATCAGCATCTACCTCACCTACATCCAACCAAAGTCAAACTCTTGTCAATGTGACTACCAATCCCCATGACTCTTCTTCTCTAGCCTGGCCATTTGCCCTTTTGTTTATCTACTTGACCATTTAGCTGACCATCTATGGCTACCCTGACACTCGAGAAGCCCTTGGAGTAACTTTGCCCTTTCGACTTAACAATTCAAACCTCTCTCCGACCAAGTAACCACCGACATCAGTTTTCATGCTGATGACAACCCTTACCAGATTGACATCGGCAAAAAAGTGATCGATGCCAGTCGCTAATCAGTCGATGCTGGCAAACTCGTCGACGTCAGTGACTGATTTAGCCCTAGAGCCAAACAGGGTGAGCTCTAAAAATTAGGGCTTCCCCATTTAACCACAATTTTCCCCCTAAGACCCTCCTAAATCACCTTAGCATGACCTACCTGCCCTTCCCACTCTCCTAACTACCCCTCCCCCTCAATTTTCAGCTAAAAACATGCAAATTTTAAAAACAAAAATCAAATTCAAACAAATCCAACAAGTTCAAAAATGCCTCCTACCTCGTCCTGTCATCGTCGCCGTGGTGGCACAATGGGTGCCACTAGTGCTAGACCCCCCACGGGTCCTCCTCCACCCTCTGCCATCTCGTCTATCTCACTTTCTCTACACACTCCTCCTGGCCCACAATCCACTGTTCAACCTCCACTCCCGGTCTAAATCGCTCCCTCTCTTCCCCAATCTCACTCTGACACCTCACACCACTACATTGATCAACTTGGAGTCATTTTAACTCAATCACTCTAGAGCTCCTTTTCTCCCTTTGATCACAATCACAAATGACTTTTGGTGGGCCACCAATTTGGTTTTGTTAGATTTGGCATACCGTCGATGTTGGCATAATAGTGCCCTATTCCGCCGACGTTGATCGATTTCTGCCGACGTCGGTCTCTTTTGTCCACCGATGTTGGCAACTTTAAAACCTCCAACTTCTTCACAAAGACCCAAATCATGCCCATTTTTCATAGTTGAAGTCATCTTAGCCTCCTAGGGCACACTTGAGATCACTTTTACATCAACCCCACTCAACCAATGACCATGGAGATCAAGACTATCTCCTTCAACTCCAACCACTTCTAAGACAACATTGCCTTAGTTGTTTTTGCATGTATGCTACCTCATGAATGGTTAGCAAAATTGTTTGCAACCCATATTTTGACCTTTACAAGTATAGGATCGCAAGCCAGTTGATCCCCACTATTTATGACATTTTCATGTTTCCAGGAGCACTTTTTGAGCCTGAGATATCTGAAACATGATGACCATTAGAGCTTCAGCTTAGATTAAATAACCTTATCAGCTATGACCAAATGTTGGGGCCCAGTTATTTCAATTTTGGCACTCCTCGACCCTCAACCTATAACAATTTGACCTGACCATCCTGTGAAGTGGTATACGTGCAATCACAACTTTTACAGCATTCACACTCACACTTTCACCCTATCCATCCACTCTCTATCAAATTGGCACCTGATTTTAGGTTCCCTTCCCTTGACTCCCATTTTGAGGGGGAATATCTCATCCCATAATCGGGGCAACTAACCTTCCTATTTTTGTCTTACAGTTCACCAGAACAACCAACAAGACAAAAATAATCTCAGCCTATACCTAGGGCAATCAACTCCTATTTTTGTCTTGCAGTTCATCAGAATAACCAACAAGACAAAAAGGGGCAAATGTAGACACCAGAATCATGTCTAACCCTTGGTCATCCTCCCCCTTGGTCCATTCCTAACCCATACAATTACTAATTTAAAATAATAAACTTATTTTAAATTAATAACCCCCCTTTTGACACATCACCCATGACACCTCACCTAAGAAACCTCACCTTGGACCATTTCCAACCCTGTGACTCACCCAAGACCTATTCTTACTCCTTTCTAACCACCTAACCAACTCTCATGCGTATTTAGCCCAAACTTCGACAATTCTCCAACGGATTATGCTCCTGGTAGATGGAGAACGGGCTTGATGGCCCTTTTACTTGTTCTGCACCCACCGATGTTGGTCAACTATCAGCCGATGCCGGTGGGATCACCGATGTCAGTTTACTTAAACTGACTTCTAACCTCTTTCTAGGGCTAATCATGAATCTAATCACTAGATGGCTAATCACGAATCTTGAATCCTCTTCCGATGAAACAAAGTTCTCGTGCTCTTGCTTTCCAATGTTCTTGCTTCTTGTTTTCTTACAGGGATTAGCATTCTTGATAGCACTTTCCAGGCATTGAGGTCTTACACTAGCCATTCCACATAGGTTTTGCATGATATCTCCATCACCAACCACAATGGAAACACAGCTCCTACACCTCTGCTAACTCGTGTCACAGCTAAGTATTTATACTATTTTTATTTTAGTGTCATTTCAAATATATTAGCATTCTGTCTACTGTCTATTCCAAGCATCCTTGACACAACCTTCCCTGTTCTTCCTAGAGAGGTTGAAAAGCCTTCTCTGACCCTTGTCTCCCCCTTTTTTTTGCCTCTGACACCCATTTAGTCCCTCTCCAGGCAATACTCTCTGTCTAATCAACCCAGCATAAGCAATCAGAGACCTATAGACCCTCCCAAGACCATTCTGGTCGACCTAACTAAACTACTTCCGAAAAAGGCTTTGAGGCCTTCTTCCTACCCTTTACCCCTTTTTTTGACAACATACCCTCTATCTTAGTTCTTCCTAAAGACAATACTCTCCATCTTACTACCCTACACAAACTCTCAGACTACCATAGACCATTTTGCAGACCATTCTATTGACCAAATTTCCCTGAAACCAGTCCTAAAACTTGTCCCAGGCTATTGCCCTGAATGACCTCGACCATTTCCCCTATCGACGTCGACAGACTAACCGACGTTAGTGACCTTTCTTGACTGACGCCAGCAAAACCACCGACGTTGGCGATTGTGCAAAGTAGATTGCTGCAAACAGGTATGCATTTGCTTTCATTTCTTTATTTTAGTTTTTATCATTTCTATTTTTGTCAATATTTTGCTTTTATCAGTAGACTGTCATCCCTCGAGAAGTCTTTTGCACTTTGAGGAACAAGCTTTCACTTGGTAGTCCACTTTCTAGCCATCTAACCATTTTCATGTTTGAGTCTCTTTTGGTTACAGGTGTCATCCTCCACAACGAAAGAGGAGTTCCTACTATTGTCTAAATTTGGTGTGCAAGACTATATCCAGGTACATACAAGCCTTAGACCATTCTTCTTAGTTTCTTATTCTCTCTTTGAATGTGAAAGTGAAAATTATATAGAAACAAGATGAATAATATTTATTAGCTCTAGAAGTTCATCACCATCTAGTGTGGCAAGCTTTTATGTTCCTGATCCATAATATGTAGTGATGATGAAAGGCCCTATCCTATTTGGTTTGAATTTCCCTTTATGTTTCTTCTTGGCTGTGGTATTCTTTTGGTTTTCTTTGAGAACAAGATCACCAAGTTCAAATGTTTGATACTTCACATGTCGATTGTAGTGGCTTTTGAGTCAATTTTGATATGCCTAAAGATTTTTGAGGGTGGCTATGTATTTCTCATTTAGTAAGTCCAGCTCTTGTAGGCGAGTTACTCAATAGTCATGATCATCCAAGACATGCTTGAAAGAGATGCATAGTGAAGGAAATTCAACCTCAATGGGAAGGATGGTTTTAGTACCATAAATAAGTGAATATGGGGTGGATCTTATGGGGGTATGATGATTGGTATGGTATACCTAAAGGGAAAGGAATATCTGGAGGTGTCAATCATAATTGACATCATTGACAATCTTTCTGAGAATGTTGATAATGGTTTTGTTGAATGCCTTAGCTTGGCCATTACCTTGAGGGTAATATGCTATATAAAAATGTTGGGTGATGTTGTATTTAGTACATAATTAGTCTACATAATTATTCTTAAATGATCCTCCATTATCAGATATAATGTTAGAGGGGATACCATAGTGGCAGATGAGGTGGTTGAAGATGAATTTGGAAATTTGCTTTCCAGTCACATAAGTGAGGGGTATAGATTCAACCCACTTAGTGAAATATTCAGTGGTGGTAAGGATATGTTTATGGCCATCAGATATAGTGGGTTAATATTTCAAATGAGGTCAAGTCCCCATGTAGAAAATGGCCATGGTGTCAACATTAGTTTAAGAGTTTTTACTAGGACATTAATTAAATTAGCATGTCATTGACATTTTTCATATTTATTTACATATGCAGTGGCATCTACGTTCATTATGGGCCAATAATAACCAATAAAAAAGATATTTTTGGAAAGGACTACCTTGCTAGAATGGGCTCCACATACTCCTTCATGAACTTCTGTTAATGCTAATGTAAACTCTACCAAAGTTAAACAATGAAACAAAGTTTCATTAAAACTACGGTGGTAAAGGGTTGATCCAAGTAAAGTATAATGAGTGGAATGATGAATGAAGGCTTTAGTTTGTTTTTGAGATTGGTTAGGTGGAAAAAATTGGTCATGAAGGTAGTTGTAAAGGTATGAGTACCAGATAGAATTCGGACCAACAATATCATAAATCATGGTAATGATTGAAGGTTCATGAGCCAGTGTTAAAAAATTCTTGATAAGGAACTGATACTCTCTAGCTTTATCTATTTGTTGAATTAGTGAGCCAATAGTAGCCATGACATCTGTATTTTTTTATTATCCCTCTATATATGCTCAAATTAAATGTTGGCAATTTGATTTTTAAGAGTGTCAGCCATGGCTTTATATAGAACCAGCTTGTCATCTTTGGTCTGAAAATGATCTATGACTTGATTGATGATTATCTGAGAATCACCATAAACTTGAATATGAGATATATTCTAATGCACTTCTTGTCAAAGTCCTATAAAAGTGCTTCATACTTAGCCATGTTGTTTGTACAAGGAAAGCTGATTCTAAATGATTTAGGAATTAGATCCCTCTATAGTGTAATAAACAATAGGCCTACCCCCAATCCATGCACAGTGAATTATCTATCAAAATATAGCTTCCAAGGCTGCTCCTCAAGGGGTGTATCAATAATGGTCATGATGGATTCATCAAGAAATATAAACTTGCATGGCTATGTGTCCATGAGAGGTGCTTTAGTAAGTTGATCTACAAGAACTTGTCCTTTGATTAATTTTTGATTGACACACTCTATGTCAAACTCACTAAGAAGCATGATCCATTTAGCCATTTTGCCTTGAAAAGATATTTTAGATACTAGATACTTAAGTAGATCTACTTTTGAAATGACTATGGTTTTATTATTCGACATGTAATGACATAGTTTTTAAGATATAAAAACCATGGCTAAACAAGCTTTTTCAACAGGTGCATAGTTATGTTCATATGTAACCAAGGTACGACTTAGGTAGTAAACAACATGCTCCTTTCCATTATCATCATGTTGAGAAAAGAGTGCCCCCAGAGCATAATCAGGAGCTAATAGGTATAATAAGAATGGCTTTCCTAGCAGAGGAGGTAATAAAACATGCAGATTAATAAGATAGTCCTTGATTTGTTGAATAGTTGTTTGGCAGTAATCATTCTAGTGAAATGCAACTCCTTTCTTCAAAAGATGTGTAAATGGATGGAACTTGTCTACTAACTGAGAGATGAAGCATTAGGTGGATTGGATCTTACCCTACAAACTATGAAGTTGCTTCAAATTGGTTGGTGGTGGCATCTCAGTTATAGCATGGACCTTAGCTGGATTGACTTTAATACCTCTATGAGACATGATAAAACCCAATAATTTTACTAAAGTTACACCAAACACACATTTCTATGGATTTATTCTGACTTTGTACTCTCATAATATTTCAAATATCTTACACAACACTATTGGATGGTCATCTCTAGTCTTGGATTTTCCTAATATGTCATCAACATATTCTTTAACAATATCATGCATCATGTCATGGAATATGAAATTCATGGCTCTTTGATATGTAACTCTTGCATTCTTAAGGCCAAATGTCATCACTTGATAACAAAATGTTCCCCATGGAGTGGTGAACACTATTTTATGCTGATCTTTTGGTGATATTCTAATTTGATTGCATCTTTAAAAGCCATCCATGAGTGAAAGCATTTCACAACCTACCATGGAGTCAATAATCATGTCAATATTAGGCAATGGAAAATCATCTTTAGGACAAGATTTTTTGATGTCTCAAAAATTAGTATAAATTCTAATTCTTTCAAGCTTTTTTCTAATAGGTACAACATTAGAGATCCATTTTGAGTAGTCAATGGATCGAATATATCTTGCTTCTAAGAGTTTTTCCAACTCTTTCTTTACTAATACAACAATGTGAGGATGCATCTTATAGAGCTTTTGTTTTACTAGTTTGGCATCAGGATTAACCATAAGGTGGTGTAGAACCAAGGTGGGGGCTAATCCTAGCATGTCAGAGTAGGCCCATGCAAATATATCCATAAACTATTTCAATAGAGATGTAAAGATGTCACGTTCCACCTTAGTGAGAGATGCTCCCAATTTTATCCATTTTAGGTTTGATGGAGTCCCAATGTTTACCTTTTTTGTATCTTTGACTACCATCTTCTAGGATAGTAGGTAGTGACTTGAACTATTAGACTATGTCAGGGTCCTTTGTTAGGACTTTCTCTTCAACTTCTCCTAGGCATGATGAATCTGAGTCTCCTAATGGTATATTTGGCCATGTACCAAAAAAAATTATAAATTCTTGGAGAATTTTATCAAATACTTGTTGCTCAAAATTGAACTCAGATCTATAGGTAAGCTCTTCATTAGTGGTCTCCTAGTCTAAAATCAAAGAAGAATGAATAACCCCCATCTAATGACACCTGAAATAGGTTTTCACCACTAGACGGGTCTTTATCTTTACTTTTTCCCTAGTCAAAAAGTTCCTCAAATAGGTTTTTACTTTGGGACCTCAATGTTTTATTTATTTATTTTTTCTTAAGGTGTTCACTCACTCTCCAAAATAGGCTACATGATCTAATGTGATTGAGAATCCTAATTTGTGATCTCCCAACGGAACATTATCTCTAAGGCTTAAGAAATCATATAATGCCTCATCATTTTAGAACTCATCAATTGGTAGATTGGATTCTTTTTGTGCCCAATATATCATTTGGGATAATATAATGGTAATGGATTGCGATGAATAGCTTGGGTAAGGGTACAAATGGCATTATTATCAAACATGTTAATTTCAGCTAGGTTATCAAAGGTAAGGCTATGATCATACTCTGATTCACTATCCACATCATCATCACTAATCTTTGGTAATGGATTTTGAATAAAATATGTGGGGTCACCCCTAGGTGGTTTAAATCTAAGTTGATAAGTTCTTT
Organism: Torreya grandis; assembly: GCA_037957365.1. Taxonomy (NCBI): domain Eukaryota; kingdom Viridiplantae; phylum Streptophyta; class Pinopsida; order Cupressales; family Taxaceae; genus Torreya; species Torreya grandis. Next base: position 1,552,825 of record JARHVA010000349.1, read on the forward strand.
CATACTTAGTCATGAAAATTGACTCAATGGTTCCTTGTTGATTCAGTCTGAGGCCTCTTCCTTCATAATTGTGATGCTCTAAAATCCTATTGGGAATAGGATACTTTTAATTTTTATAACAATCATCTTGGTCAACATTATATAACCATGATTCATTCCCTTTAAGAGGGTTAGGTCTTAGGCTAGATACTGGTACAACGCTGACAGGTCCCTTATCTTTGTTCTTTTATTGTCAATGCATATGTGGAATGACTTTAGGTCACCCAAAGGTTTTCAGATTCTAAGGAAGATTGGTGATATGAAATGTGTCATGGGTCACATATTATCTTGATCTATTATTTGAAATGGTGAAATGATTGGAAGCTTTAGGAGGTAGTATGTGGGAAAGGGAATCCAAGGTATTAGGATCTATGCAAGTTTCATGTGATGAAGGATCAATAAATATAGCTTTTCCTTTATCTTTATTAGAATTGGGATTCATACCATACTAATAATTATAACTTTGAAATTTGATCTCAAGATGCTTGCAGTGTTCATATGGGTGCAAATCTCTTCGAACACTCACCTCCATCCCTGAGTGGGAAAACTTGATACATTGGTGTAGTGTTGATAGGACTGCATGAATCTCTTATATACCAAGGCCTACCTAGAAGCATGTTGTATGATAACTCAAGGTCAAACACATGGAAAAGTGTATCATGGGTCAAAGGCCCAATGATGATTGGTAAAGTAATGATGCCCTATGATTCTTTTTCCTAATTATCATAAGCTTTGATAGTTATTATTTTTGGTTAGAGATCTATCATCGTGTACCCAAGAATCTTGATGAGATTGAGGGATACTATGTTGAAGACAAATCCATTATTGATAAGGACATGTTTCACTTTATTCCATCTGATACAAACTTATCTGTGCAATGGGTTATTATGGATTAGGCCAAGGGAAGACACATCACTTTGGTTGAATGTGACTTGTTGGGTTGAAGCTAGGTATCCAACCAAAGCTTGAAATTTATCAGGGGATATGTCACTAGAAATAGTGGATTGGGTCAAGAAATCATTCAAGATGTTCTTATGGATTATTGACATCCATAGCATATCTAAAATAAAAATTTGTGCTGGTGTCTTCTATAATTATTCCATAATATAAAACTTCTTATCTTGGTTAGGAGTGAATGATTTATTCTAAGGCTGAATGATTGGTTGGATGATAGGCAAAGTGGTAGATGGTTGTGGGCCTAGAATAGTAATATTTGACCTTTTAGTTGTGATTTCATAATCAGGATTAAATACTAGACTATTATTACTAACTAATGTTGGAAATGGTGTGGGACCAAACAAGACAAGTCTCGGTTGCTGGTGCACATGCATGTGGTCACGTGGAAGTAATGAGTTATCACTATAAGATCCAAAAGGGGAAGTCCTAGTTTGATGGTTTTATTATATGCACTCCTAAGTCAAAGAAGGATTGTCCATGTGATTTGGCTGAATATTGTTATTTAGTTATAGTCTAGGCTAATTAGTGCTTGTTCTAGGATTAATGGAGATGGTATTAATGCTACCCCCTACCATATGACCTACAACCCTATTATAGTCATGTACAACTACATGGTAGGTTTGTTGGTTATTACCATTCTGACCTTGGTTTTGTTTATTGTTTTGTCACTATGGATTATGATACTAATTTTGTTGGTTTTGTTGGTTTGGCCTTTGATTTTGATATTATTGATTTTGCTGCTACACTGGCCATTGTTGTTATTATTGATTATTTTGATGTTATTGATTTTTATGTTAAGGAAAGGGGTTTTGATAGATCCCAAGAGTTTGATTGGAAGTGGAAGCACCATTATCCAATTTTATCTCCCCATTCTCCAACATATTTTTAATTAAATGCTTGATTTGGACACATCTTCGTAGATTATACCCATTGACCCAATGATAGTCACAAAATTCATTTTCACAATACCAATCAGGGTAAAGAATGCCTTACAAATAATGCTTTGGTATAGTTATCAATGAAAAGCTTGTGAAATATAGATTAATAAGTTCTCCTAGGTCACTAAAGACATGATGTGTAGGCATAGTTCTCTTAGGAGGAGGGGTTTGTAATGGTAAAGGTTGTTATATTTATTGTGTGGGTTTTGGTTGTTATACTTGCAACATTGGTTAGAGAGGTTTTTGGGTAGGAGTAAGCTGAAAAGGTGGTATAGATGATGTCTACATATTTTGGACATGATGTGATTCAGTCACTCCATTTCCCACAACATTCTTATTTCAATTGAATTGTTTCAGTTTTTCATGATTATTGGCCTGTGCTGGTTGTGATGCTTTCACTTGGATGAGATGTTGGTCATTTCTATAATTTATACATTGATTTTTATTAGTTGAATTAAGCTTTATGACCCATTTATTGATGAGCGCTCACTCAATCAACAAACCTTTATCAATGATCTCTTTGAATGTATGTGCACATTGTAGTTCCAGATGATAGGCTATCTCACTATGTAAATTTTTAGTAAACATAGTAGCTAATTTTTTATCTATGAAACTATGAGTGAAATGACTTGCAAGGGATCTCCATCACTATAAATAACTTGCAAAACTCTCCCCAACTTTATACTTTAATTGTGTCAGGTCTACTAATGAAATATCATGCTCAAGATTATAATAAAAGTATTACATAAATTTATCAAAAAGATCATCAAAGTCTATTACTAAATTCTTAGGAAACTTTAAAAACCACTCTAAGGCTTATCTAGCCAAGCTCCTTTAAAATAATAGCAAGAGGTATATGTCACTATATGACACTAGTTGACATGCGACAAAGAATTTAGTCAAATGAGCTTTAGGATCTCCTTTCCCTTTATACTTATCAAATTTGGGTGGGACATATCCTAGAGTAAATGGTATGTATAAATAATCCATGTTGAATAGATAGGAACATATGTCATCCAATTTGAACTTCATTGTCTGCTTCCCCACCTGAATGGTAGCAATCACATCTTTCATCTATTGCAATTCTTTAGATAGGAAACTAGAAGGGATATTTGTTTAAGGGAGAATATTGGTTTGGATAGATGGTTGGGAGGTTATAAGTGGGAAATTTTGACCAGGGTATGATGGAGACACCTATTGGGGTACATTGGCTTGGTTGGGGAATGGACCAAGAATATGCATATGTGGATTGGGATGTACTTGAAATTACACATTTGGCTATGAGATATTCTCATTTGGGTTGATGATAAAGGTTTGAATTGGAGGATTTTACTATGCCTAATGTGGTTGAAAAGGGACATGTTACCAACTAATCAAACTTTATTGTTGAGTGGGAACTTGTGAACCAAGACCCTGTCTCTAGATTTGTGGCACATTTTGAACCAACAATTATTTAGTAGGTACTTGAGAAACATGGGGAATTACTTATTGCATGAATCCATGTGAAGAAGTGAAATCATATTACAAATTCAACATCTATCATTTACCAATATTTGCACATTACTAGTTAGTCATTGCTTGGTTTTGGATTGGCATATTATTCTACATCTAAAGAGGTATGTTTGTTATTTCCTAGAGAGGTGGAATATTTATTTCCCCTGATTGAGGTGGTAATGTATTCATCCTTTATTGAATTGATACACTAGATTATGTTTATTATTATGGAATGCCACTCGCTACTTGTTGAGAAGGAGTAGGATTTATCACATTAGGTCATTGAGGTATAACATTAGCCATTGTTTGATTATCTAATCTTTTAGATTGTACACTTGAGGAAATGGTTGGTTGAGGATGGGGTACAAAAACTCCTATTCTTTGGTATGATGATCTACTGATGGGATTAACTATAGGCACACATTGTTGGCTAGTTGTTTGTGCATTAATACCACTTTGATCAAGATTGGATGCTATTTGCACATTATCTACTATGTTTGGCTCACTATTCAATGTAGAAGCTGAAGATAATTATTCAATAACTAGCATATGTATCAAGTTATCCATTGAATTAGTTTGTGTAAATGGGCCAAAAATTAGATTTTCTTGTCCAGTTAATTTCATCAACACTCTTGTTGAAGGAACTAGGTCAATGAGAGGCTTACTTACCTTGTTCATCTGATTAAAATCATGTGATAAATTCAAGTAGGTTTGGTATGCTATTTGTATTTGGTTAAAGTGATATTACATGATGTTTTTACTTGGATTGGATATATTGGGGTCTTGGTACATTGTTTGGACTAGAGCCATAGGATTTCTAGAAGAAGCCTGTTGATCATAAATGATATTGTGGGGCACTCTTACTAGACTTTGTAGATTTTCATGGGGGAAGTCTACTATAAACTTAGCCCCTACCTCTATGGCCCTAACCAAAATATCATTTTTTTCTCTAATAAATGTATCTCAAACAAAAATGGATCATATGTGGAAGCAAAATTAGTAGTATATAGCTATTGAAGTACTGGATCATCCACCATGTGTATTGTAGCTAATTATTTCATGGTTTGTTCTTGGTCCTATTATGTGTAAGGTGGTGTGTTAAGTAAATACTTAGCCAATGGATCTTGGCTTTGTACCCTTAATTGAGTATTATAAAAAGGATAAGAATCCATCTCATAATCAATGTTATCTGCATAGGGGTCTTTCACCATTTCTTCCTATATAACTACATCACTAATCCCTAGTTTGTACATGAGGCCAATATGAGTGTAAGAATACATGTTGGGATCCATAGTCAATGCTTGGTGACAAAAGGTCAAAGAGTTCTACAAATTCTAAAAATAATAGAATCTAAAACAAATGATGCCTTTAACTTGGTCTAGATTTGTCAAAAGGATCAAAATGTTTATGAAAATATTTGTGAGGAAACAAGATTTTGTAAAATATCTAACATTTCATTGTTCACACAAAGATGAGCAAGTAAATGGACCAAAAAATAAAAATGCTAAACTCTAAGGTAAAGTGTTTCAAATCAGTCTAATATAGGAAATTAAAAGTTGCTAGGTCTTTTGGCTAAATGTGGCATCAAAATCTAGGCTCAAACAAGGCATAATGCTAGGACTCTTGACCAAATGATGTCAAAAGCTAGACTTTGAAAATAGATGAAAGTTTTAATCTAATAGATTTGAAACACTTCTAACAAACACTAGGCATTTGATTCTTGGACATGAACTTGGTTAACTAGGTATAAGGTATGAAACAAAAGGAATTTTGGAAATAATTTATTTTCTCATAAATAATGGTATAAAACTTGTTTCTTTTTGATAAACAAGCTAGACAAAGGTGAACGGTATAACTGTGATTTAGATAAAGGATCAAAATTACACTTGGATCAGTCTAAATAGGTAGGAACAAATTTGGAATTATATGTAAGAAGGTCTCAAAACAATGTTTGAAATAATTTGGGTAGTGTAATGATGCTATACTACCCAAAAGGTGTGATAGAAAAGTTTGTTTTAAAGGCTTTCTAAGGCAAAGACATTTTTCCACAATTTTGATAGCATAACACTACTTTTATTGACTCAAAATATTGTGGTACATAGACTTAAAGTGCAAGTGTTTAGCACAAAATGGTTTAAGTCTATCAAGTGATGATAAATATTATGAGTCTAAAATAACCTTCATCCTAAATTGGAAATTAAACCTATGTTACCTCAAGTTTAGTGCAAATGGTGAACCCAATTAACACATCAACCCTATAAACTTGTAAAGGTGTAATTTCAAATTTAAATTATAAGTGAAGGACTTAAACAACTTTGGTAAAGGTCTAGACTCAATTTTAGTAGCATAACTATGACAAAGTGGATGATATGACTCTCAATCTTTTGATGAACTTTGAATATGGAAAATTGATGATCCTCACATGGGTAGCATAATACCTCTTTATTCAAAGGAAAATTTTGACTATGTGTTGGGTTTGGTTTATTTGTTTACACCAAGTTTTGACTCCAAATAAGACTTTAAATTAATACAATATAAACTAATTAATCACCCTTAGATATTAAACTAACAAGGTTTCTTGGTACTATTAGAATCCATCAATATACATCATTTGAGAAGATATTAAGTGTTCGTGTAAAAGTAAATGCACATTGTATAGTAGGGTTTTTACATGCCCCTTCTCTCAAATGATACTACTATGACATGGAACTTGAGGTGCACCTTACAACAATAATACTTATGTGGCAAGTGGGGATTTGTCTAAATTCTAACAAGTTTTCAAATGATCTAGGAGAATCAATTGCACAATGACTTTCATGCTAAATATTGCAAAAGAAAAGCATGGATTTTAGGTCCGTATCACTCGGATTGTTACAAAAAGGTCTAGTCCTTTTTGAAACCACTACATCCTACTATTCACTCAGTGTAGTGTGATGTTCAAAGTGCCACTACATCCCATGTGCAACTCTAAAAGAGTCAAATGAATTCAATGTTGGGAGATGAAACCCTGGGTCAAAGCTTCCCTAAAGAACTTGTGGGAGGTGATGAAGTCCCCCTCACAAGCCAAGATGCATAAAAATAAAGAAAGCATGAAAGTAGAAAGACTTTAGGGTCATTTTCAAGGTCACCTAAACTTTGATGAGTTTTTAGGGAGTGCTTTAGATGAATTTATTTCTAAGCCTTGGACTAGGCTACTTGCAATAGGAATGGTGCTTTTGATTCCAAGGGTTCCCTATAGGGGACAAATAGAAGAGCTTACACACAACATACCTATTTTTGCCAAACAAGATTAATCTAAACAACTATTTCAAGCAAAAATTGACAAGTGTGTTCAATTTTAAACCCAAATGAAATGTTTGGTGGTGTTCATTTGACCCCTTGGTATTAGTTGTAAACTTTGAAAACATTCACCAAAAACACTTAAATTCTTTGTTAATCACTAAAACAAGGTTCATAATCCAACTTTAAGCATGAAAAGGTAATTTAAACATGTATTAAGTGAATTTTGAACTTGGTTCTATAGAAAAATTGTTAGCATGTCCTTTAGCTTTGAAACCCTTTTGAATTTGAAATAAGCAACTTTGGAAAAGTAGGTCTAAAGTCTATATTTTTTGAAAAGCATAGTGACCAATGTCGATCAATACCATTGACGTTAGTTACAACCAACCAAGATTTGACTGATGTTGGTTCTACTGACTGATGTCAGTTAAGCCAAGTAACTGATGTTGGTATTTTTGTTGATGTCAGTTAAGCCAAGGAACTGATGTCAATATTTTTGTTGACATCAGTTACTATGTAAAAATTGTGGCAACCAAAAATGGAAAAAAAAAGTTAGAAAACCAATTTAAAAGAGTTTTAAAATCTCAAATAAGTTTTTTAAGGTTGTAAAAGGATCTCTTTTATGTGTAGGTTGTGTTTAGTCCCACTGGGTGTGCCATAAATGTGACCTAGGAATTTGACTCAAAAGAGGATGGTTAGTATGGTGTTAGTTTCAAAATGAAAAAAAAATGAAATAAACACACTAATAGCATAACATCTCTAGGCCTAGACACTAGGGAGAGATTAGTTAACAATCATGAATGAAACATAACTAAAATTCAAAAGAAAACACTTTTACCTTCCTTGGATGCTCCAAAATTCTTGTTATGGTGGCTTACTCAGCTTGTGCTTCAAGAAGTCCTTGGCAATGGAAGCTTGACAACCTCCATCTCTCCTTGGTACCTTTGGCTTATGGCTTGGCTTGGATTGGAGTCAATTTAGCATTATAACACTAGTTGCTTGAATCTTTTTGAAACCAATCTTGCATTATAATATTGCACAAATTAAGCTTAGAAATGATGTTGTGAGGCCTCCTATTTATAGATTCTTAGATTTGATAAAAATCAACATCAATCGTCTATCTCAAGATTGAGATGTGTGGTTAAGGATTAATTCAATTTTTGGAATTAATTTTATAATTATCCTCATCATGGCATTGGAATAAGGGGAAATTAAGAGGCATGGAGGGCATTGTGGAAGGCATTGATTAGGCATGGAGGGCATGAATCCTAATATTTGTGGCATTTATAGCCTACGAATGTCTTCCCAAGAAATGAGGTCACTTGATGATGTAGATATTCAATATTCATTTCCAAAACAAATTATTCAACAAGTCTCCATGGAATTTTTTATTAAACTTTGATTTGGGTTAATTAACTCTTAAACATGATTAGGCACATTATGCACAAATTACCCAAATTGATAAAAATGCCTTGTTATTGTTCTTAAATTTGATTAGATAGGTATTGGAATTCACTATTAGATGTGTTGGATGCATATTCCCATTTAGAATGTTTCCAATAAAAACTAACAAAGTCATGAGTCTTGTGTAAAATATTTGATAGGAAAGAGCAGTCTAGAGCACATAGGTGTAAATTTAACATTTTGACTTGCAATGGACTAATCAAAGTTAGCTGGCACATAAATTGCATTGCCCCATTTAGGGATTCCCTGGCCAAAATTGGCACTTGAATATGTAATTTTTACATCATTTTGTGTGTTTTAGTGTTTTTAGGTCAAATTGTGCATTTTAGATGGAAACTAGACCAAAGCCTAATTAGAGGTTATTGATGGCCAGTTTTAGGTGTCTACATGTAGTCACTAGTTATAGTTTCACCACTAGTTTTAGTTTTACCACCAATTTTAATTTCTCCTCCAATTTTAGTTCCTCTCCCACTTCTAATTTAGACACAGTTGAGGCATCCACCACTAATATAAAGGGTTCATACACCTACAAAGCTTTAAGATTCTATATAGCTTCTAGCTATAGTATTCACACCCAAGGTAGTATCATTGAGATCTCATGCATCTACACATAGAACACATGTTTAGAGAGTTTCTCCTACTTATAGATAGGTCCCTAAGAACCATATAGTTACATCCACTTCTTAGAGTTATAGAGGGACCCCATAGTTAGTTTCTACTTTAGAGATTTTAGAGCATTTACAACATATATAGCTTTCAGATCCATATCCTCAACATTTCTATCATGCTTCATGATCATACACAATTCCACTCTTTAATATAGGACACCATGATAGGGAGTCTTTCATGAGACTCATCGATTAGTATCATTTTACCTTAGCAATGCATGTACATAGTTTATTTTGCTTAATTGTACATAGCTCAAATATTTTAAAATACAAAAAAAATAAAAAAAATTCTAAAATATAAAAACAATACAAAATTTCAAAATACAAAAACAATATAACATTTTAAAAATCCAAAGACATTCAAATATGTCAAAACAACAAAAAACATTTTGATTGTATGCATCATCCATGCTTTACACTTCTACTACTATGTTAGGACTTACATTTGTTGTTTCATGTTATTGTATGTCGATTTATTTACATTACTATTCTTCACTTGATTTTATTTAAGTGTGTGTAGTGACATCCATCTACTTGATTCCTTCACTCTACCCATTGAGGGGGCATCTCACTTCTACATTCAAAACACACATCAATATACATACCCACTAGGGGCATTTTTAACATGACTACACAATCTAGGTTATGTCATTTCTAAACTCCACACTTTAAGTTATCATGTTGATGTACATTATCTACTAGCTCACACAGATTACTTAATCAACATTTCACTAGTATCTAACACTTGTGTATTCCTTAACATATACATAGTCTTGTACAACTCATTTCTTGCATACATTCATCTCTTGATTCTATTAGTTAGATATCATTATACTTATAGACATTATGTGCTTTCTTTTCTTGCTTATCATAACTTGATGTGCTTTCATTTCTAATTCCTACTTGTCTCTTGTATGTACCTTAGGACATTTTTCAATGTCCTTTTCTTGCACTATTCTATGTGCCTATGGCCCTTGTGACAACATTACTTACTCCACTTATATGTGTATTTGGTATTTGAACATGCCTTGTATGCTTTCTTTCTAGTTTGAGTGACATGTGCCCATGTCCCTTGTTTGATTAGCCCCTTGGCCACTCTTGTATGTTTCTTTCTTCTTGCTTTATGTGCTTTTTTCTTTATTTCTTCTCAATTATTACAATGCCATGATCCACACCATGCATTTTTCATATTTTCTTAGATGCCATGATGGACATCATGCTCTATCCCTCTTTAACCAAACTAACAAATTAACAACTAAAATTTCTAGCTTTAAAATATAGTTCAGTACATTACACATGCTATTACATTGTTATATCTATCTAAGCATACCTCTGTTGATCTAAAAATCTCTCAATTCAAATCATGTTATATCTTGAGATATCTTGTTACTTATCATTGCTATATCATTTATATTTCTAGTATAACACACTTGTAGGGATTTTTCTTTTGAGGGCAGTCATTATAGGTTACCTATTCCTACCCTCAAAAGAGGGGGTAATAAGTAAGGGTTTTTTATATAAAGATCATATATCCTATCAATTGAAAAATCTAGTTTTAGAACAACTAAAACATCAACCAGTCATCAAACCACTTAGAACAGACTAGGTAGATAGTCAAGATTCTAAATATTTTAAAATAATGATTAGTTTTAGTTTAAGATAATAACAACGAGGCTGGAATATAGTGTTAGTGGTGCTATTATCCATTTCCAGTGATCTTATCCAAATAATAGAAAAAATATATTTTCTAGAAATAGATAAAAAGGTAAGATCAGTTATAGTTTTGTTAGTTATAGTTTAGACTAGAATCAATAGTTTTCGTACAATTTTTCTCAAAGAATCTAGATATAAGGGGCATCATGCATGGCATGATGGCCCTCACTTTTATTTTTAGATACAGTAGCTAGTATAACTTCTAGATTTAGAATCCATGTTTCAGACACTAGTGATTAGGGGCATATTATAAAACACTTTTGCTTCTTTTCTTTTCAAATTCAACATTACCCAAGCATTCTTAGCAGTTGTGTGCCTTAATCCATCTATAGGTGGTTGGCATAATTTGAGTTTATTTCATACAAGTATGACTTCCACATTCTTGAGTTCCTGAGTGGCTTCCACATAAGCCAAATTTTTATTTTTGGAGTGGCTTTCATACAAGCCTAATCTCCATCTTTTCTAAGTTGGTCAACATTGGCTTGGATTCCAATACACATTCAGCTATCAATGCCACATTTTTAGATTTGTATATCATTAATGGGCTTCAGGAGCCATCTCATATGCCATACTTCATATTATTATTAGTTTATAGCTTTACTTCATGAGGTAACTATAGAGCCAAAGGGCCAGCCTTTGTATTCTTAAGCCACCTATTCAAAGGGATTAGACACACAATCCAAACACTGATTAACACATGTATGATCATATATATTCACTTAACATGTGATGATGGATTTTAAAGGCCAATCTTTGCTTTCTTGAGCCACTTTCTAGGGAATTGAGCACTTAGCTCCGTTCATGATATAACTTTTGGTATAAAATCATTCAACACATACCCAATACATGCATCCTTACTCAACATTATAATAGGTTTTGTATTAGTTTGTGTACCTGGCGAGGTGTATTCATTCCTTTCTCTTCCTCTCTTTTTACCCATCTTTATACATTCTTATTTTATATTGCATATAATAAGAACTAATTTACTCTTTGTTTTCCTTTCATAGATTCACACTTACACAACATGCTTTCTCTGAACTATCCATCATTACTTAGCATCACACAAGCTTCATGGGCTTCACCTTTGTAGGTAACACTTTCTATTTTCTTTTATCCTAGTAGTTCACTTTATTGCATCACTAGAATAAAGGGGGGGCAAATGTAGTCATATAAAATGCAAAAATTGGTAAAAAGAGCTTGGCTAATGACACCCAATAATTAGGTCCCTATTTATTGCTCTAATGACCCTCTAAGGCTTACTTTCACTAATTCTCAGTCATCCATGGCCTTCCAGACTTCATCCCAGCTGAGCTAGGATCCTCTCTTCATGACTAATCCATCCTCCCAAGCCTTTTTAGGTCAAGATAATAGTGCCCAACTTAGACACTAGCATTGGACCCTAGGGTGTCCAACTTTTGATGATATTGTCCAAGTGCATATTAGGCCCCAATGGTCATTTCCTTCTAGATCCTTATCTTCAATCATGTTGACCTGATGTGAATTCATTTAACCCATGACTAGTAGATCCATATATAAACCCATTCAAAGATCATTTTAAAAGGGTTGGAAAATATCACTCAAGTAAGCAAGAATACAAGAAATACCACTTAATCAATCTTCTCTATTCTCTAAAAATAACCAACCTATACACTTTCAAGCCAGGTCAAGTCCTTACACCAGGCCCTAGTCATCTCAAACACACCTAGTTTTTGCATTTATTATATTTTCAGTCACTATTGCACCAAGCACTCTTAAAGGGAGAACTACATATAACTTGATCCCTCATTAGAGTATTGGTATGTAGGCAACATGCCCAAACATGGGGTGTGAAGCATGTCCAATGCATTTTACACACACTAACCCCTTTTTCATATTTTCCAAAGTTTCTATTCAAGTGCATAAAATAAAAATACATATAAAATCAAATCTATAGGGATTTTTATCAATAATGAGGCTCTAAAATTTAGTACATAAGCTCACACTAACTAGGCAAACAAAACCCAAAAAGCTTAGATCCTTAGGACAATATCATTAGGGAAGGAATACAATGTCAATGCCATTCTTATCCACTTTCATTACTCCTATCCAATCAAAAAGGCCAAAATATTATTTATAATAATGTCTCAGGCCTACTCACAAATTTATAGGCCTTGTCTTAGTCGAATTAGCATAAAATAAGATAAGTTTGATTCTCTCTCTCTCTCACTACTATTTCTAGAAAATCTATAATTACAAATAAATTTCAATAATTAATTAATTTAATTTGGAATATTATTTACTCATTTTCTCTTACTCAGACCCTTTTATTATTTATAAATTAAACACTAATTTCTTTGAAAATAATAAATCAACTATTAATCACCTATAAGAATTTCCTAGTCTATGTTTAACCTACATAATATCATACTCAGACTATCTCTACAACATCATATCAATATTCTTATTTTCTAGACACCTAAAACCATTCTTATACACCTCCATATTTATGTATCCTTCCAAATTTTATAGACTCATGTACATGAAGAAATGGTCATTTTCCAAATTTAACTCATTTTCTTGGGTCAACTTGTATATTTCACATGTCGATGGTGTGAAAATTTACCCAAAGTTCAATGATTTATACAAGTAAATCCTAATCCTATCCATTATCTTCCACTATCAAGAAAACATTTGTGATCACAATTTCACATTGAGACTATTTTCCATATATTTCCCAAATCAAAAATTGCTCATAAAGAGTAGGCCCTAGCCAAGTCTAAAGCACCTTAGCCAAGTCAATTTTTCTATTTTCAAGTGTCAAAATCTAGAGGACAATATACATTTATACTAGTGGATCATGATTACACACATTTAGTTATAGTGAATAACTATGTGTGGGTCAATTTCCCTTATTAGAGTATTAGATACAAAGACTTCACTCAACCATTCATTGGGTAGTGGTTAGTGTTAGATCAACTCATCACTCTCTCCCATTTATATAGGTTAAACTTCTACCAAAATTGGAATTAGGGATTTGATGATAAGGAGAAAAGTTTATGGATTCTAAAAATATAATGAGCAACTAATATCATAGAAGAATATAATTTACAATTATGCATAGTGAACTATGCTGAGATAGTGAGGTATAATCCACCAAAACAAATTTGATAGAAGCAAACACCTCTATCTAATGCAGGTGTTTAGATCTTGATGGACTCATATAGTTAATCTAAATACTCAATTTCCTTATCAAAATGTTTCTTAGTCCATTTTATAACCTTTTTGTCAAATACACATAGTCTCAAACCTACACATACTAGAAAAAATTAGTTATCTTAATCTTCTTAGTAATTTCTATTTATAGTTTACAATATCTCAAGAGTATCTAGCTATAGCATTCATATTTGTGTTTCATTGTTATATATTATACAATTTTAATTATCCCAAGTTTTATATTTTTTAAGTTCATTAATAGATAAATAAGGTAAAAAAATATTTTGTGATTATTATTGAGTGTCTAATTGCTATATCTACATAACATGACACTTTTGTGCCTTAGGTTACATGTTTCGTATGTGGGTGAATGTTTAAATATTTATATGATTCCATATATTATCTTATAACACATGATTTACAAGATTACAATTTTGTATATAACATGATGTGTATAGCTATTATTTTAAGATGAGTGATTTTTAGGATTCATTTCTCACCTCAAAATAGGGGGAATATTATTGGGCTTGTCATAGAGTTTTAGGCCTTGATAGATAATTGGTTGAAATTTTAGGTCAAATTATGTGACTCACATGGGGTAGATGATGTTAATAATGGGAAAAATTAAAATATTTATACATATGCCATCCATACGTGAAACATTTTACATGATTAGGAAATTATGATTATGATGATGTTCATATATTGATTATGATAGGAAATTACCTAAATAATAATCTATAAATATGTATCAAGCATATGGCCATTCCTATCTAGACCTATACAAAATTCACCTTGAAAAGCTTGATAAATATATTTGCAAACCATTGAGTCATTATCCAAAATCATCCAAATTTGAAAAGAATTAAAGAAAAAATCCAAAATCCATGTCTGAATATAAAATTCAAGGTCAATATTACATGTTATCAAGTGTTTAAATCCATAGAGTTATATTTCATTCTAGTGTAAAATTATTGATAGTGCATACACATATGTGGGAGAAATACATGAAGTTTAAGACTTATTTAGAGTATTATAATATAGGAAATGATCAACACTCAATGAGTATTGGTTGGGGATGTCTGACATATATTTCAACCCTCTCTTTTAAGGTCAAGAAAGTGTTGAAAGTGGAGCTAGGGTTTCAAGGTAAAGAAAGACAAAATTAGGATCTATGTGTGGGATCAAGGACTAATAAACATTAAAAAATCATCTTAATGGGTAGTCACAATAATCTATGTTAGAATATACCATAAAATTACAAAGGGAAAACTCCAACATATAATGGATGGGACTAGGTACCATAGGTATCTAGGCTTCACCAATAGTGTCTTGGCAAATTCTAACTATCTGCTTTGTTAGCCAAAAAGTCACAAAGCTTATACAAACCATTTTTAGTTACTATATAAAGTTATCAAAATAAAAATAGAATATTAACTATATTATCTCTTAGTCATTTCTCTATTTATTAGTGCAATCAATCTTTGTTAAGTAATTTAGAATTGTATGTTGAATGTTATATATTATGTAATTTGAATATCAATTATTTTGTCCTATCTATATGTCATAAATTAAAAATAAGTTAAAAAAATACAATAACATACCATTTAATATTTAATCTATAAAATGATAAGATGAATGAAGATACACTAGACTAAGTAAGTTTAAAATAAGAAATGTGTAATGACCATCAATTCCCCCCTAAGAAAAACTTAGATAAAGTGAGAAAGTGAGGTAAAACCTTAGATATGGGTTATGATAACTAGGCCATGTTAGGTACCCATGTACAATAATTTCAAACAACATAACTAAATGAAATAATTACTAGAGACAATTCATAGCTATATAACAACTTCACTACTAAGAAGCAATAGAGTCACATACATAACCACATACACTACCTTGTAATGTTGAACTAGGTGAGACAGAATAAGACATGTCAATCAAAGAATAATTTTGAATCAAATAGTGAACATGTGTTTAGATTCATCATAAGAGATCAAAAAGAGAACATGAGTGAATATAAATTATTAACACTTAATATGGTGATGGCACATCCACTGAAGTAGATGATCTAATCATACTAATTATTTAGAAGGTACTGCAAACATATTTTGGTGTTGAGATAACCCTATAAGGAAAAATTCCATAGCAAAGACTTCTTAGTTAAATCAAACATCAAACATGACATTCATATATTCAAGTCCATTAATGTAAATGATCATGAGATTTACTCTAAGAGGGAGTAGTTTTCCTAATAGGAAGCTGATTATGTTGAAGATAATGTAGAAGCTCTTAGAAAAAAAAGAATTTACTTCACAAAGAAATTTCCAATTTGATGTTTAAGTGTATTAAAATGGGATTTTCTCAAGTCCCATTGATCATGTTGAAGAATACCAAAATTTAAAAAGGTCCTTATGGATGCCATTCCATCTTGTCAAAATAAATGGACATTAAGCCACTATAACCACTAAATAAATAAGGAAATGATGATGAAAACTAGGATCTCTCTGAACTGTAGTAGTCAAACATAAAATCAATGGCCAATATATCAAAAATCTCCCTTATATAAATAAATACATATATGCACCTACCTCACCTCTCAAACACCATAAATTTAATGATGTTGGGAGGTTAATGGTCAATCCCAAAAGAAGGTGTCACTATCAAGGGTGTAAAAAATATAGATGAGGAGATACACTTAATCACTAAATAATATATCAAATAAGATCAAGGTATGAGTAGAAAAATTCCCTACATAAGGTGGTAAGTAAGAGCCCACCAATTTATCAAGAATCATAGATGAATGATCAATGTTTGAATGTGTGTAAGAAAAACTATCCTCAATATGGAGCTTCAAAAATGACATAATGTGTTTCCATTTATAGGCAAGATATTAAAAAATTATTAACAAAGCCTTAAAAGGTGCATAACTAAAAAATAATAATGAATATTTTTGTAGCTAACATAAAATCATAAATATGACTAGACCACTAAATTCCTCTCAAAAAAATACATAGGTTCCAAAAAATAATGAATAAATTATTTTGTATGCAAAATTATCATAGATTGAAACATGAAAAATTTGGGTGGCATTTAGAAATTTTTTAATAAGTATAAAATCAAGCCAACTATCTAAAAACCATATATACCACTAAAAATCTCTCAAAAAATAGGCAGAGTGAAAAAATACTCAAAGGGACCAATGTATGACAAAGATATGGCTTATCGAAGTCAAGGGTGCTAGAAACAAAGAGAAACCATAAGGGGTCATCTACAACAAAATGTCAAAGTTGCAAAAAAAAATTCAAACCTACAAAAAAATATCATACAACTCCAAAACTAGAAAATTGTTTTTTTTTACTATAACATTAAAGTTTGTTATGACATTATTATTTTTGTAGATGACAATATACATATGTTAATATCAATTTGTCAATATTTGAGTTGAAAAATATTTTACATTATATTATAGCAAAATGAGTTAATAATTTGTAATGATAAATTTCATATGCAATAATTAGTAACATAATGGCATACAAACTAGTTACTGTTGATTATATGCATTTTTTAATTTTTTCTTCTCAATTATATAAGACCAATATTATACTAGGTTCCTAAATTTAGTAGAATACTAATAGTTAACCTCTTTGAAAATGAAAAATGTATAGAAGAATATTTAAAAAAATTAATGTGAAATTATCATTTTTTAAGGATTTTGACACAATAATAAAATAAATATTTTCCCTAATAATAAGGTTAATAATATTAAAATAAATAATAAAATAATCTCTTAGTTGCCCCCTCATTAATCAAATATAAAGATAAATTTTGATGGGGTTTCCAAGGTAAACATGGATCGGAAGGAATCTTAAAAGGTAATAATGACACCCCTCTCTTAGATTTCTAAGGAACTTGGTAAAATTAGAAATAAATTTGTGGAAGCTAAGGCAATTTTTAAAGGTATTTTGATCAAAAAAGAAAGAAATTAGTCAAATTTGGTAATCTAGGGTGACTTTACTATATGTTAGGTTGTGGAGCTAAAAGCTTCACTGATGCAGACACGGAGAAGGCCATTGGAGGGGTCGTTGAAGGTTGCTAAGCGTCAGAGCAACCGGCATCGGTCTGATCAGCCGACGTCGGTAGGACAGTAAAGAGAAGCAACCGACGTCGGTCAGGTATCGGCCGGCGTCGGTCACCTCTAGGCGGATAGGGACCGACGTCGATCGCCTGTGTGGTTCGAACTACATTTATTACGGGTAGTTAGCTAACGAACCAAGTGTTTGCATGAAGAGATCTATTTTTAGATTGAGAGCTGCAGATCTAATTATTGTAATTAGATGTCTAATTATTGTTTGATGAGATCTATATAATAGACTCATGGTTGTATTGGAAAAGAGGGCTAGTTTGAGTTGAGCAAAGTTTGCTCCTTTTGTGTGTGAGGTGAGCAAGGGTGTTCCTCCTAGTTCCACAGCAGTACCAGGCGTGTTGGTGCTGGTTTGGAGAGTCAGCTGGATTCTTCAGGAGTGTAGGATCTTGGTCACAGTTGCATGGCCTATATAGGAGATCTACATGGTAAGTAAGATCATTGATCTGCAGGTGTATGTGTGTGCAAGGTCAAGGTTCACAGGTGAGCAGAACCATTGTTTGATTTGCAGGTGTGCAAGATCATATAGACAGCAACACAACAGGGAGCAGTATCAGGCAGGATCTACTTGGAGTACAGGTGTGTACTCGGATAGAGCAAGAGAGGAAGGCAAGGGAGTTCCTTCCATAAGTATGGTCTGTTGAATTGCAGGTTGTTGTAGATTCATGGGAGATCTACTTGAAGTACCTTGAGTACTTGTGGAGCACGTGGACTGCTTGTGGAGTGTGTGGAGCACTTGTGTTGTGCGTGGAGCATGGGAGGTGAACACCAACTCTATATTTGAGTTGGGTGTTGGGACCTGTGAGAGGGAGAGCTTTGGGGAGAAGAATTACTGTTCACTTGAGGTGTAGCGAGCCTCTGAAGAGGTGGTGGAGAAGAAGTGGCATCTTATTTATTGTATTCTTTTCTGTATAAAGTATTAATACAATTGGTGTATTGTCTCTCATATGCTGTGTTATTCTGAATTCTAGTTACTTGGTGAATCTGGTTTATTTCCGCATATTAAGTTGCTTGGTATTTGGTAATCAATTGTATGCTTTCGGTGTTTCACATCCTGACAAGTGGTATCAGAGCTAAGGTTGCAGGAAGCAGGGTTGTGTTTGGTTACAGGGCACTCTCAGGGGTTTCTGATCGAGTGGGAGTAGAGCAACGGCAGATCAAAGTAAGCTAAGAATGAAGGAGTTGAAAAGCACAGACGGTCACTCACGGTTCGATGGAAAGAAAGAGCAGGTAAAAGGATATTGTTGGTTGGTAGCAGATCAGCATGAAGAAACTGAAGAAGTAGATGTTGTAGGTGTTGTTGCATAGGATGCTCTGGGAGGTTTCTTGGATAAAGTTGAATCTTGGATAAAAGATTCGGTTGCCTCTTTCCATGCAGCCCCAGGTAGAGGAGCTAGTGAGCCTTGCCAAAGAATCGGCAAAGGGGAAGTGAAGCTGAAATTGTAGGTAGCCAACACACAGGTGTTGATGAAGGTCATGCAGGTCCCAGGTTTGGAGATATGGCTAATTTCTTCAGAAAGATTGGGTGATGAGAGATGCACAAGAACTCTCACAGCGGTAGCACTTGAATTAGCTAGTGGTAAGAAAACAGGTATACTTTATCTACTTGTTTATATTACTGATTCTTCTTCTATTGCAGAGACGTGGCTTCGTAGGCTTGGTCACATGAGTAGGAAGGAGATGCATGTTCTTAAGTGGAAGACAGATATATTTGACAGGCTTAAGAACTGGAAAGCCTTGGTGTTCTTAGAGGAGATGGCGGACAGAGTTCAGTGGATGAGGCTGGATACATCTAAGCAGAGCAGTTTGGACATGGGATTTGATTCAAAGGAGCTCACAGGTAAAAAGTCATCACTCACAGGCGAACACAGACACCGGCGTCAGTCAGGAGGAATCGGCATCGAACAGACAGGTGCCGATGTCGGTCATGTGCAGACCGAAGCTGGCGATGTCAGGCAGGGTAAGACTGACGTCGATCATGGGACCAACGTCGGTAGTATGTAAGACCAATGTTGGTTAGGAGGACTGACGTCGATAGCAGGGACACCAGCACTGGCAGGTTGGTAGTCAGGGACAGATGCATGGGAACTGACGTCGATCGGATGCAGACTGTGGGGTGGCCGAGGTCGGTCACTGTAACAAATTTTGGGTGGACAGCATGCTGTCAAGGAGTCTCAAACACCCATATGGAGGACTGAAGGCGTAAGTAGGCCCTCAAATTTGTGTTCCTCTTCTTCATACTTGTTGCTAATTGTAGAGCAGGAAGGATCCAGGAAACAGGTGGGAGCTAGGCAGGGATATGATGCAGAACTAAACGGGAGTTTTGGTAGGTTTGCTAGCTGGAAGAAAGCACAGAGACGAATGGATTCCTTAGTAGAAGAATAGAGAGAACGGATACGTGAGATGGAAGACCAGGTCATATGGTCTTGAGGAGCTGCAGGACAGTGGTACAGGTTTTGACAGGTGGAGGACGAAGCATGGCTTCAGTCAGTGTCAGGTAACTACTGTGGTTTGTCTTACCAAGTGGATGATGAGTCATGACATCATTTTGTTGCTGTATGTGGATAGTATGCTAGCTAGCAAGGTTTGTACATACAGGGTTTTGCTGAGCTAAGGGTAAGATTAGTTCAGTGGCATGTCAGGAGGAGTTTGGAGCAGCGAAATTCTTTGACATGGGAGGCATGGAGATCACAGGTTGATTTTGTCTCGAGTGGGAGCTGATGTGAATCAGGTGTTGGCAAGGTTCGGGATGCAGAGCCGAAGCACACTAAGGGCTAGATAGGTACAGTGTCCAAAATCACATGAGGTCTGGTATAGACCTGAGTATTCCCATACAGTGGGAGCTATCAGAGTTAGGAGCCAATTCGGGGAAGTGGGTTCTCAGGTTTTTGAGAGGGACCGGTAGCAGGTGTTGCTATGCAGGGTCAAGACTTCACTACAGGTGTTGTAGGTTCGGATGTGGCAGGGTACTCAGATGATAGGTGGTACACCACAGGATGTGTGGTGGGTTGTCTTCAGGTGGGAGCTTGAAGAGGGATACAAACCAAGAAATAGATTAGATAGAGTACAGGTACAGGTACAGTGCAGCTATTTAACTCCAAGTGGGAGATTGTTAGGTTGTGGAGCTAAAAGCTTCAATGATGCAGACACGAAGAAGGCCATTGGAGGGGTTGCTAAAGGTTGCTAAGCATCAGAGCAACCGGTGTTGGTCTGATCAGTCGACATTGGCAGGACAGTAAAGAGAA
Source organism: Torreya grandis (assembly GCA_037957365.1). Lineage (NCBI taxonomy): Eukaryota > Viridiplantae > Streptophyta > Pinopsida > Cupressales > Taxaceae > Torreya > Torreya grandis. The sequence continues at coordinate 1,573,961 of JARHVA010000349.1, forward strand.
GCAACCGACGTCGGTCAGGTATCAGCCGGCGTCGGTTACCTCCAGGCGGACAGGGACCGACGTCGGTCGCCTGTGTGGTTCGGATGCAGGTCCCAGGTTTGGAGATATGGCTAATTTCTTCAGAAAGATTGGGTGATGAGAGATGCACAAGAACTCTCACAGCGGTAGCACCTGAATTAGCTAGTGGTAAGAAAACAGGTATACTTTATCTACTTGTTTATATTACTGATTCTTCTTCTATTGTGGAGACGTGGCTTCGTAGGCTTGGTCACATGAGCAGGAAGGAGATGCATGTTCTTAAGTGGAAGACAGATATATTTGACAGGCTTAAGAACTGGAAAGCCTTGGTGTTCTTAGAGGAGATGGCGGATAGAGTTCAGTGGATGAGGCTGGATACATCTAAGCAGAGCAGTTTGGACATGGGATTTGATTCAAAGGAGCTCACAGGTAAAAAGTCATCACTCACAGGCGAACACAGACACCGGCGTCAGTCAGGAGGAACCGGCATCGAACAGACAGGTGCCGATGTCAGTCATGTGCAGACGAAAGCCGGCGATGTCAGGCAGGGTAAGACTGACGTCGGTCATGGGACCAACGTCGGTAGTATGTAAGACCAATGTTGGTTAGGAGGACTGACGTCGATAGCAGGGACACCAGCACTGGCAGGTTGGTAGTCAGGGACAGATGCATGGGAACCGACGTCGATCGGATGCAGACTGTGGGGTGGCCGAGGTCGGTCACTGTAACAAATTTTGGGTGGACAGCATGCTGTCAAGGAGTCTCAAACACCCATATGGAGGACTGAAGGCGTAAGTAGGCCCTCAAATTTGTGTTCCTCTTCTTCATACTTGTTGCTGATTGTAGAGCAGGAAGGATCCAGGAAACAGGTGGGAGCTAGGCAGGGATATGATGCAGAACCAAACGGGAGTTTTGGTAGGTTTGCTAGCTAGAAGAAAGCACAGAGACGAATTGATTCCTTAGTAGAAGAATAGAGAGAACGGATACGTGAGATGGAAGACCAGGTCATATGGTCTTGAGGAGCTGCAGGACAGTGGTACAGGTTTTGACAGGTGGAGGACGAAGCATGGCTTCAGTCAGTGTCAGGTAACTACTGTGGTTTGTCTTACCAAGTGGATGATGAGTCATGACATCATTTTGTTGCTGTATGTGGATAGTATGATAGCTAGCAAGGTTTGTACATACAGGGTTTTGCTGTGCTAAGGGTAAGATTAGTTCAGTGGCATGTCAGGAGGAGTTTGGAGCAGCGAAATTCTTTGACATGGGAGGCATGGAGATCACAGGTTGATTTTGTCTCGAGTGGGAGCTGATGTGAATCAGGTGTTGGCAAGGTTCAGGATGCAGAGCCGAAGCACACTAAGGGCTGGATAGGTACAGTGTCCAAAATCACATGAGGTCTGGTATAGACCTGAGTATTCCCATACAGTGGGAGCTGTCAGAGTTAGGAGCCAATTCGGGGAAGTGGGTTCTCAGGTTTTTGAGAGGGACCGGTAGCAGGTGTTGCTATGCAAGGTCAAGACTTCACTACAGGTGTTGTAGGTTCGGATGTGGCAGGGTACTCAGATGATAGGTGGTACACCACAGGATGTGTGGTGGGTTGTCTTCAGGTGGGAGCTTGAAGAGGGATACAAACTAGGAAATAGATTAGATAGAGTACAGGTACAGGTACAGTGCAGCTATTTAACTCCAAGTGGGAGATTGTTAGGTTGTGGAGCTAAAAGCTTCACTGATGCAGACACGGAGAAGGCCATTGGAGGGGTTGCTAAAGGTTGCTAAGCATCAGAGCAACCGGTGTTGGTCTGATCAGTCGACATTGGCAGGACAGTAAAGAGAAGCAACCGACGTCGGTCAGGTATCAGCCGGCGTCGGTCACCTCCAGGCAGACAGGGACCGACGTCGGTCGCCTGTGTGGTTCAGACTGCGTTTATTACAGGTAGTTAGCTAACGAACCAAGTGTTTGCATGAAGAGATCTATTTTTAGACTGAGAGCTGTGGATCTAATTATTGTAATTAGATGTCTAATTATTATTTGATGAGATCTATATAATAGACTCATGGTTGTATTGGAAAAGAGGGCTAGTTTGAGTTGAGCAAAGTTTGTTCCTTCTGTGTGTGAGGTGAGCAAGGGTGTTCCTCCTAGTTCCACAGTAGTACCAGGCATGTTGGTGCTGGTTTGGAGAGTCAGCTGGATTCTTCAGGAGTGTAGGATCTTGGTCACAGTTGCATGGCCTATATAGGAGATCTACATGGTAAGTAAGATCATTGATCTGCAGGTGTATGTGTGTGCAAGGTCAAGGTTCACAGGTGAGCATAACCATTGTTTGATTTGCAGGTGTGCAAGATCATATAGACAGCAACACAACAGGGAGCAGTATCAGGCAGGATCTACTTGGAGTACAGGTGTGTACTCGGATAGAGCAAGAGAGGAAGGCAAGGGAGTTCCTTCCATAAGCATGGTCTATTAAATTACAGGTTGTTGCAGATTCATGGAAGATCTACTTGAAGTACCTTGAGTACTTGTGGAGCACGTGGAGTGCTTGTGGAGTGCGTGGAGCACTTGTGTTGTGCGTGGAGCATGGGAGGTGAACACCAACTCTGTATTTGAGTTGGGTGTTGGGACCTGTGAGAGGGAGAGCTTTGGGGAGAAGAATTACTGTTCACTTGAGGTGTAGCGAGCCTCTGAAGAGGTGGTGGAGAAGAAGTGGCATCTTCTTTATTGTATTCTTTTCTGTATAAAGTATTAATACAATTGGTGTATTGTCTCTCATATGTTGTGTTATTCTGAATTCTAGTTACTTGGTGAATCTGGTTTATCTCCACATATTAAGTTGCTTGGTATTTGGTAATCAATTGTATGCTTCCGGTGTTTCGCATCCTGACACTATAGTCTTAATTACTAGCATTTATTGGGATATATGTGGTCAACTTGTGGCTATCTTAACCTTTTACTTAGTCATTTGTTATTTTATATATCTTCATATTGGTAATAGTATTGGCATTTGGAGTATCCATAGCCTTATCAAGGTATGTATAGGAGGTAGTGATTAGTATTTATAGATACTAAAATTTGGTATTACATAGTTTTCATTGCCAATTTTGACTTACTTTCACCTTACATGACTCGTGTGTACATATATGAATATTATTCACCATTCTCTCACATCCACATGATTTTCATTAGTCCAATCTCCCAAGTTTCTATAAATCACTTACATGAATTCCATAGTTTATGCCAAATTAAGTAATTATCATACTCAATCATATCCAAATAATTAGATCATTATTTTTGTATCATAGATAAAACTATCATACTTAGATGATACCATAATTCTAGTGTTATCCAAATCTAATAGTTTCATCTTGAGCCAAGTGAAAATCACATTTCATATTTAAATAATTTATATGGATCAATCCATACATTTCACATGTCGGTAAAATGAGAAAATACCCAAATAATCTCATATAAATAAATAAAATTTCTAAGTCTATTTCCCTCTTTAGCACTCATTACAAAAACACCATTAAACTTCTACACATTAAAAGGGACTACCTTATTATATTAAATTTACCAACTAATCACAAGGAGTAGGTTTTAGCCAAGTTTGAATCACCTCAAATCCAAGCCCAAGTTATCATATTACAAGTGTCAAAAGCTAGATCACATGTTACATATATTGAAAAAGCACTATTGCACACATACACCTAACAAGGAGAACTACATGTAGTTTGATTTATCTCTTAAAATTATTGGATATGTAGTTCTCAACCATTTAATGGGGAGTGTTTGGATCAACCCACCTTCTCTCCCCTTTTGTAGGCCAAAACCTAGTGTCAAAAGTGGACCAAGGGTTTTAAGAGGAGACAAATTTATAGGTATTGTGCATAGTCAGACCTTAGGATCAAAAACATAAAAGAAAGAGAAGTAGAAGCAATGTATTTTACTAGAATAGAGAATAAAAATTCAAACAAATGAAACTATCAAGTTTAGTTATTTACATCAGACAATATCGATTGGAGGCTGATTTTACTATTCAAGCTTGCCTAAAACTCTAATTCTTGATCTAAGCAACTCACAGTCTAGTTTCCTACCTTTTCTACTACAAAGAGTTAGTCTTAGACCTATATTGTTCAAAAAAACACTAAGTATCTTATCCCTCTCAATAATTTCCATTATTAGTAAGTATAAATGTTAAATTAGTTTTTACCTTTCACATTCATATTTATGTTAGATTGTAATACATAAATAATCTAAATAATACATATAGTACTATACTTGTTTAGGGTTAAAAAATAAAAAATAAGATAAAAATATTGGTGAACCCATATATTATCTTGAAAATAGCCAAAATTTAGGTTTCCCTTAGGATTTCATCCTTCTTTTTAGGGTTATCAAAATTTTTCCTTAGGATTTCATTTTCATAAATGTTTATTTATTTTACCTAAATCACAAATCACACGTGGCTATAATGGATGCATATGGTTTCTATTTTTTAATTCAATCTATTTTTTTAATCATTACATGTTACTTTACTATGATTTTTTTAACAATTATGTAACTCCATGGATCAAATATTTATGCACTAATAAGGATGAAATTAATAATAAACAATATTTAGTGTCCTTTAATTCTTATTTTAATATTCAATCTGAGTTACTCCCTACCACCACTAGGTGCCAAAAGGAATTCATGACTCATTTCATTCTTCTTATCCCTAGACCTCAAGGTTATCTCAGTTGCCATCCCACCCCAATTATTCACCCATGGATTATGCGATTCACTTTGTAACTACTAGAAGAGTAGGGTGCCCCATCATGTATGGTAGAATGTAGGTAGCTAAAATGTTCTTCCTAAACCCCCTCCACCTCCAATGAAGCAAAAAAATCAACCCAAAGGGTAAGACATCATTGATCAATTAAAGAATACCCATGTTAATATTTTTATCCTTGAATTACTAAAGAGATAAACTCTTTAAAAGGACATATTATATGTTTAGTCACTCAAATTTTATCATGAATACTTGATAATTTTATTTTTGGCCCACTTTCACTTTAATTGAATTGTGTACTTAATTTGAACCTATTTCACCACCTCACTCTATTCTAAGTACCTATATAAACCTATTCCTTTCCAACATTTTATTTTATGCCTATATAAATGCTATTAATCACTAAAAACCTCTCTAAAATTTTGTAAAAATATACCATATCCCAAAATTCAAATGTTAACCTTCAAGATAGGATCAACCAATATAGGTCAATAATGGCTATTGTTATTGACCCCTATAGGTCGATCCTATCATTCACTTAGCAATGAAGATTTAAATTTAGACCCTCCATTGTAGGTGGTCCATGTTTTTAGGATAGGTATAATGATGTTTTTAACCCTTTTATATTTCAATAAAGTCACATCTGAGTCACCTACTTTACTACTTGGATATAACTTGGAAATTTCACTATTGAGGTAAACTTACACTATTTCACACTAAGTAAAACTTCCCTATTATTCAAAAATATAACTCTAATAATTTAAATTAGTCCCTAGCAAAGTAAAGAGCCTATTATATCTAATATAAAGTAAATCATTATCAAGTATTCAAGACATCTCTACATGCATACATGTAACAAAATGAATACAATCATTATCAAGTATTGGAGATGTAGGCAATAATCAATCATCACAGGTGTGATTGCCTCTAGATTAACCCATTACACTCCCCCTTATATTTGTATATTTTTAACAATTTTAAGTTCTATTAGGGTTTTAACTTTGAAGAAGGCATTTGAAAGTCATCCATGCACATTTGAAGTTTAAATTTACACACACATGTATGATTCAAGAAGGTGTAGGCAACTGCACCATAGTTTTATAGTTTTTTATATAGGAAAGAATAAACTAGTAATGTAAAATAGTGTCATCCAGTCCTATCCCTTTTTTTATAATCTTAAACCTTATATGTTATAGTCATAGTTCCACTTGCACTTGTAGGATAAGTTTAAGTTGATTATTTATAGCCATAAGTTAGTCATACGTAGTTATCATACCAAAACTAAAATATAAGTCATATTATATTGTTTATCATATTATATTTTATTTCATCTATTTTAGTACACTACTTTCATTTTTCTAGTCACAAGTGATTTACAACATTTTCTATCTTTCAAATCATTCTATCTTAGTTAGAATTAACACAATAATTAATTCAAAATTCTAATTAAACATATGAGGAATTAAATGAAACCAATTTACCCAATGATATAAAACCTACATACTTTATTTCTATCATTAATAAATTAAATTATATATAAATTTTTATTACCTTTGATAAGGAAGACTTACCTACGTAACACATAATAGGGAAAAATCTACAATTATTTATTCAGGTCCAAGATCAAAGCAAAATAGTCAAATGTGTGTTGATAGATAATGTTTTAGGAATGAGTATTTGTAATATAAATTTATTACAAAAAATAGGTATCTATATGGATATTATTAAAAAATTCAAATATAACATCAAAGGATTTGATAGTATTCCACGTTAAGTACTTGGGTCAATATCATTATATGCGAAACTAGGGCCCAATATAGTCTCTAATATATTTTAAGTTACCTAATTATCTTAATCATAATTTAATTTTGGGGTAAACTTAGATACATACTATGGAAGTATTACCATATACAATACAAAAATGTGCCAAATTCATGCATGAAAGTTATTTGTATGCATTCCTCATAGCCGATGATCCATTCAAATATTATAAAATGACACAATCAAATGATGGTGGTAATTTATAGTTATAGTTTATGCATTTATCTATAGTACCTACATCACAACATATTCCACTAGCTCAAATTCAAGGTTGGAGAGTCAAGCAAAGTAAATGATAAGGAATCAATTATAACCATTATTCAAGGAAAAAAGAAAGCATGGCAAGATAATGGAGAGGAAAAAAGATAGTTCTTGATCTTCCACATATAGTTAATTAATTAAATATAAATTTTATAGTAAAATATTATTATGATAGTGATGACCATGATATTAACATGCACGGGAACACAATTGATTATTTACATAAGAAAAAATTCAATCCCATTGATCCAGTTGAGTACTTGTCTCATGATCTGTTTACACATATTGATGTTGGTGAATACATGGACAACTCATGTACAAAGAACATCTCCCCTAAAAATTAATCTAAAGTTGACAAAGTAAAAACAATATTTAAAGATAAAAAACATAATCATAATACAAACATGCATTGCATTGGTAGCTCACAACAACAACAAAAGCAAATTCAAGCATTATGTCTAAGGGTAACATCACTTGAGGATAAGATTTCACATGTCCACAATCATGAGAATACTATTGTAAATCACACCTTTTAATTTCCATTAAATATATATTGACTAGAAATATTTCATCTCAAGTATAGGATTAAAAAATGGAATACATCTACAATCAATGGCTTAAACAATTTGTATAAGGTTAACAAAAATCTAAGTGAAGTTCTAAGAGATTAATTTGAAACAAGTTAATCACTTTGCCTCTATCCCATCTTATAAATAAATTTAGATACTATTTTTCTTATCATAGAGTTCATGGAAATCATATGGATAATTACTGGGTATTAAAATAAAACATCCAAAATTAAGTTATGATTATAGTAATCTAATAACCAACCAACCATGATACAATTAAGATCAATACAATTTATCAATGAAGGATGTTCATATTGATTGATTTGAGACATTATAGGGGCACATCACATTGATTGTATCCTTAAATAGATACACATTTGTTCAAAATAGTTCTAAAAATAAAAACTCAAGATATTCCAAAAATAAAAAATTAAGACCTAATCATGATAGATTTTTCTAGTTAACATTATTTACATATATTTTTTTATCACGTGTTGGTAGATTGCATATCCTATTTCATACTGTATACACCCAAATTTGGTGAAGAAAACACAAGTACTATTTATTTTGTATCTCTTTCAGATTAGGTTCTTAATGATGATTAAGACTCATATTTGTGCATATCATTTTGGTCTTTTTGTGTCATTTTGGAGTTTTCATGATCTTATCTATCTCTTATTTCACTCTTAGTGGTCCCATATCAATAATTAACATAGTCTCAAGGGCCCTTGACCATTTTTTTGATTTTTACCTTAGTTTTCTCCATTTTGGACAAGAGTGCCATGGGGGACACTAGAGTACTGCTCTAGTGTCCTTCCCAATGCTAGTGTCCAATTCCCATTTTGGAGTGTTTTTTTTAGTCCTTTCCTTTTTATGTCTTTTTTTATGACCATTTTTAAAAGTTGTTTGACACATGAATAGGTTTTTTAAATTTAAAATTATGAATATTATATTTAAAGGGTTCCATAAGGCATTTTACAAGGTAGGCACTTATCTTTTAGTGCTAGCTAATAAAAAATATCAATACACTCTACATATTAATGAATTATTTACATAACACACCTAGATTTCATGCTTTAACCAAGTGGAGGGCCTAGGTGAATACAATTTAAGATATGTATTTGTGTTTGGTTGATTATGCACACTCCCTAAGGGATATCTACATTGGTTTGAGGTCCCTATAATTATGACTATGTAGGCAACACTTGGGACAACAAGGGCTATGTGGATAATGTGACCATATCCCACTTTCCCCATTTCCCCCATTTAAATTTAATTTTTGTGTGCTTCTTGTGTGTAAGACTCCATTAGGGTTTTTAAGAGAAAAAGGTAAAATACATGTCAATTATTATGAACACAGAGTGGTGACAAAAGATCCCACATCTACAAAAGTTTCCCTCAGACTTGAAAGTCTTAGTTAATGTGGAAAAAACCAATGGAAAAGGGTAATGGGAAGGACATAAGCACCCTAATCTAGTGTCTAATCTCATTATAGTCTATAAATTCAAAACAATAGTCAAACATTTAGATCTGATAGTGGGACAATCAATCTATAGGTTAAATATAGTTAAATACAGCTCCTAGGCTCCATAAAATATATTTTTTTCATCCTTTTTCATGATTTTATCTCAAACCGTAGTCACTCAATATCATTATATATGCAAGTTATATTTATAGTTGGGTGTTTATTTAGTTAGCCATTTCACTCTAATCAATTGTTTACATGGTTAGGATAAATTACATTTAAGCACAAAATCAATAAAACATATTAGTGAACCCATTTTATTTTTGGAATATTGCTTCAAACCTTAGCTTGCCACTAGGCTTTCCTTATACTTCCTTTGATTAAATTAGGATTTCAAATTTCAAAATTTCTTGATTTTTTTCTCACATAGGGTTGAATGATAGCATAAATTAAATTTATCCTTTCATGTTGAATTATCTTTTTCCTTTCATTTTTCTTTCTCTTAAAATTCTTTTAGTTTTTGGAAAGTTTAAAATGAATGCTAAGGAAACTCTTCCTCCTCATCTAGTTAGTCAATTAATAGGAATTCCTTATAATTATAATAAATAATGCATAAATTACCAAGATTATACATTAGAAATAATGATAAACATGATTTAATATACAATTATGATTATATTATTGCCATGATGGTCAAAATGATAGTGAAGGTAGTGTAGATGCATGTTATTCTCCTACTCCTTCCTCTTCTCTCCCCATCCAAGAAAATAAACTTAATAAAATAATTCTAAAAAAAACCCTCATTAGTAATGCATTATTTGATAGCACTCCTAGTTTTTCAAAAACATTTGCTACATCTCTTTTCAAAATTACACAATCTAAGGTAAATAAATTCAAATTTTCATTACATAATGTTACATCTCAAAAAGTGCATCCTAATTAAAATAATTTTCCTTTCTCATATGATAATGTTCTTTATAATATAGAACATGTCAATGCATATTCTATACCCATCTTTTATGAATTTAAAAAAGAAAATGAACATAAAATTATTACTTGATTGATAATGTTTTAAACAAAGTAGAAGATGTTTCTCTTCCTCCTTTATTCACTTTTTTAGCTCAAAAGCATGTTGAAGTTTCAAATGACAACAATGTAATTAAATCTTGTATTCATATCCTATGTGATGATATGTCAAACAAGAGTGAAAATGTAATTTCTAATCCTTCCTCTTTAACTCTAATTATAGATAATAAAGTCAAATCTTGAATTTATGATATACGTGATGACACCTTGCATGATGGAGGGAATTTAAATTCATCTCTTATGCCCTTTAGTGAACATGCAAGTGTGTCTACATTAAATTTTGATTCTTCGAGTGAACAAAATTATGATTATGATGAAAATTGGAATGATGATGATTATTTCTCATATAGTGAAGAAGAAAATATATCAACTAAACTTAGTATTCCTTCTTCTTTACCCATTTATCATGTTAGTGAAGATCTCAAGTTATATGATAAATTAAATGATGATGTGTCTAATGATAATATTATTACAATATATGTTTATATTCCTAGTTTTATTTTAAAAGGTGTATTATTGCATTTTTGAGTTATTGATCAAAACTACTATATTTAGTAAGTTAAACCCAATAACACAATAACATCAAAAGGAGGGAATAAAGGAAACATCAATAAATTAAGAATGAAATATTATCATCATCTTATCCCTTATGACTTATCTCCAATATATTCAAACTAATTCCAATGCCAAAGTGATTGAGTGTGGATTATTTTCTTGTATCTTCAAAATGACTCCAATGGATTCCTTAGAAGTTGAATGGATTAGCAAAAGTATGACAATGCTTTAGGATGGATGAGTATGAGAGTATAATGAGGGATTATGGATTTTCAAGTTAGTTTAGCCATGGCTCAAGCATGGATTATATAGGATAGTGGAGGGGATTTTTAGAGACTTTTAAATTATTTTGAAGTCTCTAGTTTAAAGACTTCTATAATCTTAAAATAACTTCTCTAGTTATAGAGGTTTTTAAATTAATTTAAGGGATAATAGGGGATTATATGAAAATTAAATGAGGTATAGGATTCATAGGGATGTAGGAGAGGCTAGGGTGGTAGGTTAGCTAGGGGGTAATTGAATAAGTAGGAATTTTAAATTTGAAAGTGGGCTAGTGGGTAGTTAATGAAATAGGATTAGTAACTAAGTAGGCTAATTAGTAGGTTAATGGGGTAATTAACTGGTAATAAGGGTATGGAAAGGTTTATGACATGTAGGGAATATTGAATAAGAAATTAAGATTTTAATTAATTGGCTAAGGCTATGGTTATTAGAAAAATTAGTAGGTTTAATAGAATTATTAGGATGAGTAGATTTAGGTGCATAAATTTTCCCCCTATTTGAAAGGGAATTGAAAATGAAGAAAAGTGGAAGGAGTAATGGATTTTAAAATAAAAACCATTTCATGAATGAGAATGTTTTTAATATACATGATGCCCCATTGAGGGAACATGTAGGGAGGAATGAGCTAGATTGTCACTCAAAAAGAAATACCCAGGGTGGAATAGGAACAAAATGATGATAATGGGTTAGGATGCCTCAAATGTTGAGGGAGTTATAATTGAGATACCCCAAGCATAAATGATATGGGATAAAGTGACTTAGCCTTAGAATATGAGTTATATAAAATTACCAATGTCTAGAAGGGAGGTAGGTTGATTGAGATGATAAGATTGAAATTCTTGAGACATTGATGTTATTCAAGTAAAAAGATGGGATAGGCCATGAGATGATGATAATTACCTTAGCAAAGACACATGAAAGGGATATTTTGAAGCTTATAAAGGACATAATACAAATCATGATTAATAATAATACATTTTATATTGGGTTCATAGCTTAATATGATTTAATAACATTGATTCACCCATAGGGGATGGGACAAATCAAATGTTAATAATGGTCGAACTATCCCTAGGCACAAGAAAGTGGTCAAGTGCTGACTACATAGTCATAAAAGACCTTAGGTTAATGTATCTCTAACTAATATTTTAGATTAATAACAAGGAGTAGAAGACTATGACCCAAAACAGTGATTGAGGAAGACTTAGGGATGATGAAATGGTGATTAAATGTAAGAATAAGACATGAAAAGGGGTTTGGGGATCAATATTAGTAGACAAGGTTGGATAATATGGTTAATGAGGGTAAAAGAGGATACAAAGAATAAAATAAGCGATGAATTAGGGGGTAAAATATAAAAAGGTAGGGGTAAAAGGCTCATTTTGTATTTTAACTATTATGACTTTTGTGCTCTAGATACCAAACCATGAATCACATTCCTCGCTCATCACATCATAGAGAGAGGGAATGGGAGCACCAAAAACTAGTCAATACAAGACCATCAGTAAGTAATCCATGCCTAACCCTTAAATTTAGTAATTTATTCATTTAATTTTGCATTTATTACATGTACGTGTAGACATGGAAATACCACCACTAGGGGTTTTGCCCTTAATCATGATATTTCCACTGCAAGTCATGATAATGCAATTGTAAGCTATAGTTTTATAAAACTAAGAGGGGAACCTATGGTTTTACAATACCATAAAAATAAATTTACATGATTTAAATATCATATATGATGAATTATAGTTTTGTAACACTACATGGTTATACTTACTATAGGTTGTGAATGATGATATTACCAAAACTATAACTTAGGGCAGGCTTGAGATTGGAATTTTTGTGGATATTAGTAAGGATGGTTTGTGAGGGAATGGGGATGGGGGTTAAGGTAATTATGGACTTATATGGTTAGATTAGTAAGTTAGTTAAATTAATTAGGAGGTAAATTATCTAAATAGGATAGGTTAGCGGGAAGGAAGTGTTAGGAGCTTGTGTGACTAGGTGAGTTAGATGAAAGATGAGAGGGGTAGATAGTTAGTGATAATAGGTAATTATGTATGATAGATTAGTTATAAGGGGATAGGGATTAGGTATGGGGTTAGAGACTAGGCTAAATTAATGAGTCAAGGATTTAGGTACCAAGTAAATAGGATAGAATATGATGAATAGGTGTGATTAGATTATCATGATTTGATAGGATGTGTGTTGGTGTATGAGGATTTAGTTATGTTGGATTCATGAATATGCCATATAGTGGTATTATATGAGATGTATTTGTTGACATTAGCTGAGTATGGAGTGTTAAATATGGTAGGATTTTATTATATTATGATGATGCCTATGGTGAGGATTGATAGGGCACTGATTACAACCCTAATTGAGAGATGGAATTTTGAGACCAACACATTTTATTTTGTGACTAGTGAGATGATAGTTACTATCAAGGATGTATTAAATATTCCTTAACTATAGATGAGAGGCCACAATGTATATTGAAAATCACATACCCTTAGTGTGATGATGCAAAGATTGGTTGGTCAACTACAGATTGAAGTTTGTGACTCATAGGTGGATATTGATCAGGATCTAAGGGAGGGTATTATTGATAGATTGAATCTCATGGTTATGTATCTTATTACTAGAATACTCTTTCTAGAAAAGAGAGATCAATGGTTCCACTTGGGATTAGGGGATGTGGTGTCAGATATGGTTAAGGATTATCAAGTGTTTGCCTAGGGTCCCATAGTACTGGCCCATTTATATAAAGAGCTTTATATGGGGGCATACTAAGGAGAAACAATCTTAGGTCCATCTCTGTTATTAAGATATGGAGTTTGGATAATATTGAAATAGAGAGACCATTGGGTACTCATACAGATAGGGAGACTAACTAGCTTGTAGTATTCAAATGGTATATCATTCTTAGAGTGTAGAGATCCCATGTCGGTGAGATACAATTTTATATACATGCATTTTATAGTCTAGGAGCTAAATAGATCACTTAGATGCCATATAAATGTGTCCAATGGGGATGGTCCAAGGATGTAGACATGACATGATTCATGCTCATAGAGTTCTATCTGACTAGATGTCATGATTATATTATTGAGAGATATAGGTCTGATCATGTGCAATGATAGTTTGGGAAGCAGTAGGATATGCCTAGAGAGGAGCATTTATTTGCTTGTAGTAATAAAGAGAGGATTTAATGGGGGTATTTAGTATACAAACACTAACTATAGTGGATTATGAGAGTATTACCTCTATTTTATGGTATTTTTAGACTCGTATTCTAGATCTAAGAGTGATTACAACATACACATCTTGGTGGGCTTAGAGATGAAATCATAGACTACTTGAATGGCCTATCATAGTTCACTTAGGGTAGAGATAAGCATAGAGATGGTAGACTTAGGAATAGGGCCAATAAGATGCATAAAGAAGGCCAAATGTGATGGATATAGACAAGAGAGACTAGGGGGTTGAAGTGGAGACCAGACTAGAGTTGGAGACTAGGCTAGAGTTGGAGATCAGGTAGGGAAGGGAGTAGGTGAAGATGAGTTAGGAACATCCAAGCCATATTTAAGTGAGGATGAGTGGGTAATATTGGATAGGTTAAGGAGAGAGATATATACCTGAGCTATAGAGGTTATAGGGAACACAATTGAGTAGGATAGGATGGATGTGGATTTATAGAGATATATCATAAAGAGGGATATTCAAATGGTAGGAATGTTGGGATAGGTGTGAGGGTTGATAAGATAGGTAGAAACCTTATAGGGGCAGATAATTTCACTTCATAGGTAGATTCAAAGTTGGGACTCATAAATAGGCTCATTATGGGGGTAGATTGGATAACTTAAATTGAGGCAAAGAGAGAGAGAGAGAGGTAGAGTTATAGGTGGCCAAGAAGGCCAAGGATGAGGGTGATATGACACTAGAGGAGAGGGATATGGGGATAATTATGAGGAAAATAAATTGGATAATACAAGAGGCATAGTATTACAAAGATTTGTATGAGGTAGTAATGTTAGTAGGTTAATGTATTATGACTTTTAGATCTAATTCCTACCAATATATACACTAGCTTGATAGGAGACCACTTGGACAATTATGATTTGGGATATGTATTTGTGTACATGTTATATTATGGACATGCATGTATTATAGCACATTGATGCCCATGGGGCCCATTTGTGTAGTTATATATTTTAACATGGACTCTAATGGACATTATGGACTATTGATATATGTGATTATGATTTCGTTATATATATTATGATTATGTGATGATTTTTTTATGACTATATTATTGATGATGGATAGACTATATTATGTGATTGTTAGGTATGGATATATGGATCATGGATGTGGTTTATGTGATTAGATAGCATTATTTTTATATGATGATGAATATTTAAATGTGAGATAATGATGATGATGTAGATGTTTATATGATTAATTAGATGATATAAATTATTGTTATGGATTAGATGAAAATGATGTTTGTTGTTAATTATGGATAAATATTATGTGATTTTTGTTGTTATAATTATATGAGGTGTTTATATGTATTATTTTAAATGAGATGTAATGATGAAAATGGTTGTATTTACTATGGATGATGATTTTTTTTATGTTTCTAATGTGATGGTAAAGTTTGTTAACAATGTGCTAGCAAATAATCCATTGTGTTAATCTTGTGTCTCATAAACTAATGTTGGGTCAAATCTTACTACACCAAGGAGATGAGTGGATGTTGGGTAGTAGGTTAGGATTGTTAGATAGGATAGTAGAATGATTAATTGGATCGGATGGGGGGAATTTGAAGCCATTAAATATTTAGACAATCCAATTTACTATTACACATGTGAGTATAAGAGTACCAATAACATGATAATAGTTGATCAAGGGCACGTTGGATTCATAGTACATGGGAAATCCATTTAGTGACTTTACCAATTTATATTTTGGGTAGTCACATAAGGCCATCCTTGTTTCCTTTGTAAAAAAATAAAAAAAATATAAAAAAGATAAGACAAAAAAAAATATTATTGACTATGAAAAAATAGTTACAAGACTTAGTGATTATTAACAAACTTGATCAACAATAATAACACATAGACACACATGTATAAAAGGATAAGGCAAGATATGTACAAAACTTACTACTTAAGAAGAGAAGAGGATCATGAGAAATATTTTGATTTTATATACAAATTTGATTTCTATAAAAGATAACCTAAGTAAATTAAAATGATGTTAGACAATTATTATTGACAATATGACAAAAAACCCTAAAAAGGTTTAATAACAAGGTTGTTAAAAGGAATTATATATAGAAGATCCTAAGAGAATAAATATTAGGGATATAGTTAAATATATACATGGGTCAATTATGCCCAAAAGTTATTATTAAAAATGAGATAAGGATCAAAACCAATCATAATGATAATGTTTAGGGTCTAAAGTGAATGATTAGGATTCAGTTACAAAGTGCATGATGGATCCTAGAGTAAAAACATTAGATAACCCTTCAATACTAATGAGGTTAGTGGGTTCTTATGGATTTATGCTTAGGGGTGGATTTTGGTAAACAAGTTTGGATATAATTGGGGATGATAGAAAGAAGAGTCATTAAGGAGGATGCAATTAGGATATGTATTAGGATGTTTAAAATAGGGTGAATATCATTTTTAAAGTGGAGTTAGACATTTTGGAGGACTCCTTAATAGATATTCCCCTTGTATGGTCAATAATTAGTTTCCCCATTTTGAAACTCATATCTCCTAATTCTACACAAGCATATGTTATATACCCACTATTAGGACTAGGGTCATAAGGAAATGATGGAATGGAATGAAAATATGAGAGAAGTGGAGTGGAAAGGGATGTGCCCCCAAGAGTGGGGAATCATAAATGGAGGATATTTAGAGCCTTTTAGGTATGAAAACATTTTAGATGCATAATATTTATGGGCTCATCAAGCTCATCTTCATCTAGTGTAGCCAATATATAGGTTGTAGATCTAAATTTTGCAATAATGATATAGTGCCCAAGCCAATTTGCTTCAGATTTGCCTTTATTTTATCAATCTACACTTGTGTTTTTTTATTCTTGTTTAGGACTAGGTCACTAATTTTGAATTCTTGGGATTGAATTTTATTGAGGTATTGGCCCTTGAGATTATTATGATATTCCCTAAGATGATCCAAAGCATTTTGACATTTTCTATCTAATAACTCAAGCTCTTTTATTCATTATTGTCTGGAATTATGATCCATAATCATGCCCTTCAAAGAGATGCATAAAGAGGGGAGCTCAACTTCAACAAGAAAGATTACTTCTATGCCATATAATAGAGAGCACATAGTAGTCCCAGTAGTGTTCTAACACTATTTATATAAGTCCAAAGAGAAGGCTATAATTGTAAATCCCAATTTCTACCCACATCTATAGACACCATAAATCCACACACATATGATTCTGAATGCCAAAATAGCCCTAGAAGTACCCCTGGCCCCATTTAGGACCAACCTACACCTATCAAACCTAAACTAAAAAATCTTCACTCATTTTCACCTTTCTAAGTAGCCCTGAACTTTAGGACCCTATTCTTAAAGACCTTGATCGTTGACAGTTAGGGCCTTGGGAAGCCTTGACTATCGATGGTTAGGATCAACCTTTTTTACCAAGAGAATACAAGCTCTACCAACCCTTTTCTAAATATAACTTGTCTAATTTGTGTTGTAAGCCTTTACATGCACAAATTATATTTAGATGATCCTATTACACCTTCAATTCCACCTCTTGCTTATGCCTATAGTGAAAGAGGCTTGGGAAGTTAAAATCATCTATAATAATTATCAAGATCTCAAGCATTCAGGAGTTTTCTTTTTCAAGCCAATCAGGTCAATTAGCAACATCTATATTATCAAGAATTATTAGCCATCTTATTGAGAGACACCTTATCATCATCTCTCTACCAAGCTTTCAAGTACCATTAATCTACTAGAATTAAGCAAAATTCCACCAATAAGATAACTACATCAATCACCCACCCAATCAACCACTGATGGTTGGACCCCAAGCACTAATGGTCAGGCTAATCATCGATGGTCACCTCAACCACTGATGGTCACCTATGGAATAAAAAATAGCAATATGATTTGGCCCAGTTACACCTAATCAAATTTTATTTTCTATGTTTTTGACCACTCACAGGCACCTTTCTAATTTTCTAAAGCATACCCTAACCCGTTAGCACTAGTATTAATTATTTTATCACTAATTAGATTATTTCTAGTCTAGTTTTCTAGTAATCTTTCTTATATTCAATTTTAGTACCTTTTGATTATTGATTCAAGTATCTTATTTCCATCTTATCAACTTGATTTTTTAAAACATGTGGATTGACAACCCCTAAGGAAGCTCTTGCTTTCAAGATCTAGTTATTGCTAGGTAATCCACCCAGCTATCTGTCTAACAAAAAAAATTTCTTTAGTGATTTATTTTTTTCAGGTCTTCCTCCTAAGCTAAATAGGATCTCTTTATAGTCTTTTGTTTCAATACATTCACAAACAAATAGGTTTTTAAACCATACCCATATTAAGTTTCTTTTTTCTCTTTTTTATGGTGAAACCTCTTCCTCTAAACTAGGCAACCAAGTTTATACCAGAACCAAGACCAGGGGAACCATGAATGACATCATCGTTAAAACCACCCATCCACCTAATGTCAACCAATAAAATTCTCTCATTACCTCCAATCGAAATGTAAGGAACCCAAACTGAAACAAATAAAAAAAATCACTCTACTTGGAGAATCTTACACCTCAGTTCTAGAGAAGCTACTAAAGGCTAACCTTATACAACTTACACCTATAAAACCTCCCCAATAATTTAATTTTTCTCATCCAGCACCTACTTGGTACAATGAGAATGACCTCTATGCTTTTCATTGGGTAATTAGACATGATGTTAGCTAATTTAATACTTTAAAGATTGTTATTCAGAGTCTTATCAATAAAGGGGAACTCATGTTGGATAATCTCAATGCCCCTCAAAATCAAGCTCTTGACATCTTCAAGAAACCTTTTCCCAACCATGCCCCTATCAAAACTTAAGACACACAAGCTGACTACTCTCATAATGCCCACACAATCAACATGGTTCATGACATACCTATCCATGAGGACCCGATAAACCAATATACCCATTCCTCCCCCATCTTGCTTACCAAGGTAATAGAGTAACCTTACCCTTCTTTGGATAACCAAACCAAAGAGGTTCCTTTCTCCATGACTACCCTCATAGAAGTCTTAGAATCATCACATACTACCTCAACTAACACATTTGGGCAAATCAACATTCTTGATTCACCACCTCCACCAACTATCAAAAAAATTGTGACACCTATAGACATCATTCCTAGAGGATAAGTGGTTTCACCAACAACTCTAATGGAGGAGCTGTCTATCCAAACCCTACCTTCCTCACCTCAAGAAATCAATTAACCTACCAACCATCTTCCCCAACCTATAAGTCTATCTATTGTATCCACTACACATGGATCAGGACTAGTACACAAACCTTTTTAAACATTAGTATAAAAATTGGAATTCACCTTAAAACAAGACAAAGATCAAACCACTTTCTATAAATAGTTAGGGTTTCCCTCCATCAATGAACTTGAACCTTCTAGCATGCCTCTAACTAACTAATCCATCATCTCTCCATCACCTCTTCAATGAATCCAAACCTCTAATAACCCCTCAACTTATCATTCAACCAAAAAATCAACCACCTTACTGAATAAACCTTTCAAAACTCTTAGTGTCTTCCCTACTCAGAGTTTGGTTTACCCATCCTTGAAAGTAGACTTAACTTCACCCAAGCTTATACCCATGTCTCAACCCACACCAACCAAGAAGATAAAAGCATTCAAAGGATACATGACCAATAATCTACCTCCATCTACCTTTCCATCTATATTAGGGCCTCACCCTTCCACTTTACTTTAAAAGCAAACCCCTTTCAACATATATCACCCACTACCATTGATTACACCAACACATTTATTAGTCGATGCACTGGTCCTTCCTAGATCATAACCAATCAAACCACCATATTTGGTTGCCTCAACTACCAACATACCTAGGCAAAGACCATCTACCTAAACCACCTTACCCAAGCCATCTCTCATCCAACCTATTACCACCCACACACCCATCTTACCAACCCAAACCATGATCCCTAAACCTTTCTTACCTCTAGCAAAATATTATACAACCATTATTAAAAGATTAGTGTAGACCTCCTACCTCAAATTACCTCCCATCAGAGCTTTTGATCCTCTTGGTTTGAAGCTAATCTAGTATAATGACTGTTAAATCTACTCTTATCACAGGACACTTGAGCATGATATAGAGAATTATAAAGATCTCTAGGCCATTATCCACCAACTCTATGATGATGCTCTTTTGGTAGATGACCTTCCATTGATTTATTTATCATTAAAACCAACAACTAACCACCAACACATTCCTAACCCCCCACTCTCACCTCAGAGTGATGGAAAATCTACCCAACCCCCCTTCATAGCTTCCTCCTCTATCCATACCATTAATGTGGTCACATGATCACAACAAAAGGATAAATGGAAGGCCAAAATGTCCATTATATGGATATACCCACCAACTCACCCTATACCAAACTAGACCCAAACCTTTATGTCTGTAGCTAAGCCTAAAGTCACCATCTTAAGCACTTTAGAGGCTAACCCATCTAAATCTATCAGGAGGGTCATCCTTAAATAACTCCACCAGAACCCTACTAAATTGAGCCTTTATGAGATAATTTCCACTTCACCCCACAATCATCAGGCCATGATCAAGTCTATCCAAGCCATTAAATTTAGATTGGGGGATTCCTAACCTATAGAGGCCTTTGTTGGTGCCCTCTAACTCTCCACCCTTGTTACCTTTAAGGACTCAGAGATACCCTCTATCCACCCTAAAGACTTATATCCCCCTCTTTTTATCACTACCCATATCCGCCAGACCCACATAAAATAGGTTATGATCAATGGGGGAGCTAGGATCAACATCATCTCTTCCCATGCCTATGAGAAACTCAAGCTACTAGATAATGTCATGTCTAAAAATTTAGCCATTTTTAGATATTTTAATGACATTATGACCACTTCCTTGGGAACCATCATCCTTCATATTTAGCTAGGACATCACACGCTCCCTAAACTCTTCTATGTGGTTGAAGGTTAATTCTAATATAATGTTTTGATAGGGAAACCTTGGATCTAGGTCATGGGATGTGTACCTTCCACCCACCATCATTGTGTCAAGTTTGAACATGAAGGTCATGTTGTTACCATACAAGCTGAACCTAGCCCTTTTTCAACATGCAATATGACCTACCGACCTAATGATGTTCTTCTACCTCCATCCAAAGCTCTACAAACAACTACCATCAAGCCTTCACCCATGGAACCTAAAGCCATTACTTCTTCCTCTTCCATTAAGGAATCTGTCAGCTCATTTATACCCATAAATTAGATACTCATCACTAATACTTTGGAACCTACTTTCCATTGCCTTACCCTTGGAGAATACCATCTTCTCACCCTTTATGCCCTCTTTACTCCCTAAGAATATGGGAAACTCAACCACCAATTAGGTTATAACCCCAACATTTGAGCCATTACCCCCTTGGGGCCTTTAAGCTATCAAACCCACTTTATTTATGGGGGAATTAACAAGCCACTTAATTCTACCGTCACTCCCTCTCCACCTTAACCATTCACCTCCACCTTCTCTTATTTGGACAACCCAAGCTTCACCAAATTATACGTTCATAGATATGCGTAGAAGGGATTTGGTTTCAGATGATATGAGTATAGCCCACAAACATTGACCTCAATTGAGAATGAAAAGCCTCATGAGAAGCATGGCCTTGGATTTATTCTACCCAATAAGAAGAAAGACAAATAAACTACCCCTACCATTGTTGGAGAAGAAACCCCTTCCTCAGCAAGACCACCTCTACCTATGGGTGAGGATGAGGAAATCATCCCACCTAACTTTTTTTTCATCAACATAATTACCCTCAGTCCCCTAAATTATCAAAAGTAAGGGACATCCATATCCATCCCTTTGACCCATCCTAAAATCATGGGAGAGGACTCTCGTACCATTAACACTATCCAATGTCAAGATGATGATGTTATTCCCACTTACCTTGGTGCACTGAATTCCTCCATCCATAAATATTTAACTCCAAAAACCTCAACCATGTTGAATGAATCTACCATAAACATTGACATAGGCACTCCAAACAACCGCCATATCATCAAACTTGGTCAAAATCTCACCTCTGATGAACTACATGACTTCTCTACCTTCCTGCAAGACTATAGTATTGCATTTTCTTGGTCATATACTGACATGCTTGATATTGACCCAACCATCACCACCCCTAACATCATAACCAATCATGAAACCAAACTTACCAAATAAAAACTTCACTGAATGTACCCTGGCATATCTTTCCTTATCAAAGAAGAGCTTTAATTCCTCCTTTCCATCAACTTTATTTAACCCATCGATTATCCCTAATGGGTTTAAAACATTGTGCCTATCACTAAATCCATAGGGGGACTATGTATCTATTTGTAATTTCATGACCTCAACCTTGCCTACCCAAAGGATGAATTTCCTCTACCTAGCATTGACCAACTGGTTGATCTTATAGCAGGCCACGAGATGATATATCTCATGAATGGATTCTCAAGTTATAATCAGATTTTGATTGCCCTTAAAGATCAACACAAAACTACCTTTATCATCCCATAGAGGTCTTTCTATTATAGAGTCATGCCCTTTGGTCTTAAGAATGCTAGTGTAACCTAATAACATTCCATCACCTATATTTTCCATGACCTTATCCATACAATCATCAAATACTATATGGATGACCTTCTTAAGAAGTCCAAGATTTGTAAAGACCATTTAGTAGTTCTAAATATTATCTTTGAGTGACTTATCCACTATCACATCTGTCTTAATATCAAGAAATGTATTTTTGGGGTCTTGTTAGGAAAACTTATTGGATTCATCATTTCCCTTCAAGGAATCAAGGTTGATCCAACCAAAATTAAAGCCATCCTCAAGATGATACCTCTAACCAACCTTAAACAACTTTGTAGCTTATAGGGGACACTTTAATCCATTCATCACTTCATCTCCCAACTCTCTGATTAGTGTCAACCATTCCACCACCTCTTGAAAAAGGATGTCTCTTTCAAGTGGAATGTCAATTATCAAAAGGCCTTTGATGCACTCAAAGAATACCTACTATCTCTACCTATCCTTATACCTCTTAAATATGGTCAACCTTTCTACCTCTATATCTCTACCACATACCACTCCCTAGGGGTGATGCTTACCCATTAGAATAAATAACACAAGGATCAAGACATCTATTACATTAATCACACACTTCTCAAATATGAGACTCGGTATACACATACCGAGAAACTATGTTTGGCTCTAGTTTTTATGGCCACCAAACTTTGCCACTACCTTCTTAACCAAAAAACTTTTATCATAACTATACTGACCCAATAAAATACATGCACTCCAAACCATACCAAAACTAGCATATAGATAAGTGGCTCATGCTTTTAGTTGAGTTTGACTTTGAGTTCCTCTAATATAAATCAATAAAGGGGAAAATAATTGCCAACCAATTGACTAAGGTACCCCTAGTAAAAAATCAACCTTTCCCTCTTGAATTTATAGATGAGTCAATTTCAAATCTATCTCAAGCAGACTTTACCAATCACATAACCATGTTTTTCAATGGTTCTAAATGTCATCATGGTAGGGGATCTGGTATCATCTTTGTCCCCCTTATCAGTGAACCACTTCCTTTGTAATTTAAACTCAACTTTAAATGCACCAACAATATGGTTAAGTACGAATCCCTAGTAATAGGTCTTCAAATTTCCTTAGCCTTAGGAGTTAAAACAATCAATATCTTTGATGACTCCCAATTAGTGGTCAACCAAGTCAATGACATTTACCAGTGTAAGAATGAAATTATGAAATTATATAGATAACTAGTTACAAAACTCCTAGCATCATTTGGACACTACCATATTCAAACCACCCTATGATATACCAACAATTTTGTTGATACCATGGATTTTCTTGCCTCTTAGATCCCATCATCACCTTCAGACTCCAAACTATTAGTCATTGTCCATCACCTCACCGAACCTTCCTACACAAAATCAAACACTCTAACCATATTTAGTGTGGAAGAGATTTTGCCTGACCTTTGGTATTAGTAAACCTTCAACTACCTTCACCTTGGAATAGTTCCCTCTGGCCTCTCTATGAATGCCCATTAGGTATTTATTTAGAGTACCTCCCATTACACCATTATGGGAGGAGTTATTTATAAATGTGGTTTTGATGGACTCCTATTCCATTGCCTTCATGGTCCAAAATCCTCTCATGCTAACAAGGAGACACATGAGGGTATTTTTAAGGGCCACTTTAGTGGACTCATCATAATTAAACACATAATTTTCTTGGGCTACTATTGGCCCACCCTTAACCAAGATTGTTGTGATTATGTGAAAAGGTGTGTAAAGTGTCAACAACATGTTAACTTACATCATGTACCTAGAAATAGCCTTCACATTTCCACAGACTTTTGGCCTTTTTCACAATGGGGTCTCAAACTTATTGGTGAAACTAACCCCACTCTTCATAATGACATCATTCTATCATTACCGCAACTAAATATTTTACGAAATGGGTGGAGTTTATAACTCTTATCTCGATGAAAGCTAAAAATATTATCGAATTCATCACCTACCATATCATCTACCATTTTGGTGTTCCCCATAAGATCATCACCGATAATGGAAAATATTTCAAAAAAAAAAAAGTTCAGGGCCTTTGTGACATATATGGTATTAAACATATCTTTTTGTAACCTTATCAACCACAATAAAATGAACAAGCTAAATCCTCTAGTAAAACCCTTAATAACATGCTTAAAAAAATGGTTAATGCCTTAGGTCAAGATTATCACTTGCACATATTTTTCACTCTATGGGCATATCACACTAGCATATGAACTCCTACAGGTGCTACAACTTTTTCACTAGTATTTGGAGCTAAGGTTGTACTAACTCTTGAAGTCCAAATAACTTCTCTTTGCATATCTTTGTATGACCTTGTTTCAAAAAATTATTATCATCAAGAACATTTAAATTAACTCAATCTACTTGATTAACATCGTTTGGCCACTCTTTCTCATATTTGTGTCTATCAAGAATGAGTCAAACAAGCCTATAATAAAAACCTGAAAGTATGAGAAATCAATATTGGAGATATTGTTCTCAAGGAAAATCAACATATAACTAATATAGATAAAAGAAAAAGGGGTAAATTTTATTTCAATTGGATTTGACCCTACATCATTACCCATATGTATGGATTAGGAGCTTATCATTTGTCCTTTCTTGAAGGAAAACTAGAACTTGAGCCTCTCAATACTTTGCATTTATGTTTTTCTATTATTAGATAGGGATCAAAATCATTATTTGTCTAACTTAAGATCTCCCCTTGCAAACCACATTCATTTCCCTCTTTTTAGGGGTAACTAACTAAAACTAAATGATGTGATTATTCATCACAATTATAGCCTAATCTTGAACTATGGATATCATGACTCTATTCATGACATGATTCTCATAGTCCTTCCCATCTCTTTAAGATCAATTCCTATGGTTGTTATCACCTATACCTCTCTTTAACCTACCGAACCTCCATGTTATCTTAGTTTTTCCTTCATAAAGGTAATCCATTAAGCATACATGAGCAATTCTATGTCAAGTAAAAACAAGTTAGGAAAAAGGTAATATCAAAAATAAATCATGGGTCATTCATAGCATTCACAGACTGCTCCCTTGAAGGATAGTTGTTAACAATCAACTAAAATTTCCAAACATAAGGTGGATTACTCCCTTAAAGGATAACTATCAAAATCATTTGTATTAGGCACATAAAATTAGACCACTCTCTTGAATGATGGTTGAGTAGACCATTTGACAAAACTAGCAATTTTTTGGAAGCTTCCCATATCGATTAGCTCCTTGACCCTCAAGAAAATAGAAAAAGTAAGAACAAAAGAACTTTGAAAGCCACATTTAGATTTCATAATAATAGTAATCTAGGAAATTTTTAACCAACTCTCCTTAGTATACTTCCTATATTGATTAGTCTATGCTTCATAAACATAGACTTGTTTATACTACCTCTTTGGACACCTATAGAAAAGGCATACTAGTCTCACTAATAGTTATGATTTTACCCATTCTCCCTCCACATATCATATGCATGAGACTATGAGTTTACTTAACATACTATTATTATTATCCCTAATTATCAATTTAAAGCACACTAATGTGAAGCATTTGAAAGGCTTATTTTCACTAAGCCAATCTAGCTTTGGATTTCATGTTAGTCTTTACTAATAAAAAGGCATCATGTTCTTTTTATTCTCTTTTATTAATTTATATAAGCCTATCACTATGAACATGAAAAATAAACATCACATAAAAAGCATGGACATCATGCATTCTACCAATAAGTAATGACATATATCTATCAATGAGTCAAACACAATGTCAACATATCATAACAAACCATGCACAACAATCACATCATAAACCATAAGCATGTCATTACACAATCATAAGCATAAACCAAATAGATGAGCCAAATATCAGGGCATATACCATTTCCCATTTCACCCATATAACCATAGATAAATCCATAACATGTATCCATCCATAACATATCCTATGATAATCATAAGCATAATCAGAACATCCCATACCTAAGCTACTTAGTACAACATCATAAACATGAACCAAATCCATAATCCAAAATCATAAACCATAAGCAACTATCATATATAACATCATAAACATCCATCATATACATTGAATCATCAAAAAAATAATACATCTCATAATGTGTCAGCTCTCTCTCAAAATATATGCATCTTACTGCATCAACACGCAAATGATATCAAAATAATACATCAAAATTAACATATCTCAAATCATGGGCCTACACCATTACCATTGTCCCCATCTATGCTTGCACCTATACCTAGTGGTGGTCCCCTTAGGACCCCTATCTATCCCACTATATAATCCCACTGACCTAGAGTAGCTATTGATATCCCACCAACCAAGCTCATTATATACTCTGCATACCTCATATACTAGGGTAGTTAGTCTAATACCATCACCTCATAATATTTAATCTCCATAATAGTAGCTAGATAACATGCTCAGGGCACTATATTTAGTGGCCCTCCTATTATTTTTGCACCTATCCCTATCCTTTACCTAATAAGATCTCTCACCTATAATGGTGGTGAGTTGACCTTGTAATGCCTAAATCTGACCCTATAATGTGACCACCTATCCTTGTAGAGCCTATACTTGATCCTAAGATATGGCCAATTCTTCCCCTATATGTCTACCCTAGCTAGCTAGATCTATAACCATTAGTACCACCCCTCTATCATTCCCACCTACATCCATAATTACGTAGATGGGTTGGTACCAAGCCATATATCCATCTATATACCTTATTCATTTATGGGATCCCTAATATGAAGCACCTCAAACCCACCATCTAGAATTATCTAAACATGCCAGTGCATTGATAACTAAACCTTTGAGTCCTATCTCTTGTACCATGGATGTGGACTTAATACACCTTGTAACAAGCCAAAATATCATCACACTCAGGCAAAGTGAATAAACTTAACCTCACCCTCTTGATGGCCAACAATCCATCTATAGCTCTGTATAGTGAGGGTGTCCCTCTTGTAGCCTATCTAGATAGGGAATTATAGGTATGATCTCTATGTGATGTCCATACCTATCAATCCACCTAGGGTAGCCTTGAACCACTCAATGTTATGTGCTCCACCTTTGGCCCCTGATGCATCATAGTCATCATCCTACCTCACAAAGCCCATAGGGAAATCCAACTATGTGTACCCCACCCATGAAAATCCCATAGGCCTCAATACCTAAATGTGCTCATAGGCCCAATAGTGAAACACCATGCCCACACTAATGCCATACCTCTTGTGATGCTTGAATCCCCATAGATATCTATAAATCTAAATTAGTAGCAATAAGACCCATGCAAATATGGACCTCCCAAGTAATATCTTGACCAAAAACCCCAGTAGTACATAAGGGAATCTCTTGACTACTAGAATTTGGGAGCCCAAAACAAGTAACCATGATCATCAACATCATCATAAGTCTCCTCTCCTTGGGATCCCTCTTGTAAAATGCTATATAGATAAGCCTTATTGAGTGCTAATAAACTTGGTCACTATCATCTCTATACAAATACTCAACATACTCATCCCAATCATCCTGCTCAATTTGGTAGATCACATTACCATTTAGTGGGAGCTAAGTGATCCTATGGACATCCTCTAAGAGAATAGTCATATCCCCATTCAGTAATAAGAAAGTGTTAGTAGTAGGATCCCATGTCTCAATGAGTGCTACTATCATAGATGAATCCCTCAGCATGTGCTAGTAGTGCCTCATCCCTTCTAGCCCTACCACCTCCATATGGGCCTAATCATCAATAGTCATCCCCTCAAGTAGCATAAGGTAGATTTGAGGTATATGATTGTGCATTTGTATCTGCTCCCAATCTTGTACTAGATCAAAATGCTTAGATTAGACCCTTCCTAGTCTTATCTACCCTATCTTTTAAAAATTAACCCCTAACCCTAATTTAGTTGAGATAACACATAACCATAACCACTTTACCCCTTGAACCTAACCTATTAGGGCCAATTTTAGGCCTACCCATTACACTTTGGCCTTAAACCATTTCTAAACTTTAACACCCATTAAGAAACCCTACCTCATCTTGACTAACTACTAGTAGTCATGCTGACCACTAATAGTTGGGGACCACTAATTATTAAGGTGTCAACCATTGATGGTTAAACCTGACTATCAATGATAGCTTATGGGCATTCTATGGCAAAAACACCCAAAACCCACTAGGGCCTAAATATTGAACCAAATTATAAAACACCTATCTTAAACACTCTACCCAACTAGCCTACTACCCAATCACTTACCCACCCTATCAATTGGATGTTTTACCTACCATATTTGACCAAAATCCCAAAAACCCTACCTAAGGCATGTAGGCCTAAATAGATATTTTGTAGACTCTACCCCTGACAAAGACAAACCAATATCAAAATCACACTTAGCTATCAATTTAGTATACCCACTACCTCATTTCATGACCTCATTTATGGTCTAAGCCCTTAAGTAGGTGCCCAACTACATCCTTTCCTACTTGCATCTTGGACCCATGGAATCACTCACACACCTCTAACCAATAAGCAGTGTTCAACTCCATACACACCTTCCTTATCAAGTGCTAAAATTGTCTAGAGCTTAGTCAAATAATGCACAATAGTGATACTGACAAATTTACTTTTGTTTTTTTGCTTTTTACCCTCTAAACTTTTAGGGTTTCTTCCTGATCATTGATAGTTAGGGTGATCACTAACATTCACCTTTTGGGGACCCTAACTGTCAATGATCAGGTTACCCTCATAACCCACCTTTTCACTTTCTACCTATAATACACCCCTTCTAAGCACTTTACATCAGGCTCTTACCTACTTTAGAGATGTCATTCTCCCACCAACCTGACCACCTCATCACCTCACAATTGGTATCTTTTGGCCCATCTAGCATGCAACTTTGTGACATTATTGTTTGGTCCTTTGACCATAGGAAAATATTACCATGTTGACCCTTTTGAATTTTTATGCCACCTCACATATACTAACCTACTTGTGTCTCAATAGGGGCACTTCCTACCTTAGATACCCATGACACTTGACCCATTTATGTTTCCTCAAGAGCACTTCCTACCTTGGATACCCACCAAATACATAATAATCACTTAGGAAACTTGTGTTTATAAGTGTTCCTAGCCATCATGCCTATAGGTGGTCACATGGTTCACTTCTCACTTGTCCTTCTTAAGCACTGAACCTTATTTTTACAAACATTAGTAACCTCATCTTTTCATGATCTTGGATATCATACCTTTTATTATATTTTGTGTGCACATGTGCATCTAAAATTCCCAAAACCTTATCACCACCTAGTGACTCCCCATATACCACTTATCAAACCCATACCCACTTCAGATTCACCCCACCAAATCTTAGTTTGAGGGGGAACACCTCCTCCCACTCTCAAGGCAACCAAACCAATGAACCATACTTCATTTTTATTTTATAGCTCATTCATGTAAGATAAACAATAAAAAAAGGGAAAAATATAGACACCAAAAATATGCATACCTATGATTTCAAATGTTTAAATAGCCCTAGAAGTACTTTTGGCCCCCGTTAGGACCAACCTACACCTATCAAGCCTAAACCAACACATCTACACTCAGTTACACCTAGATAAGTATCCTTGACCTTTAAGACCCTATTCTTGGGGACCCTAACCATCAATGGTTAGGGTGACCATCGACGATTAACCTTGGGAACCCTTGACCATTGACGATTAGGATCCACCTTTTTTATCAAGAACATGCAAGTTCTAAAACCCTTTTCTAAATATAACTTATCTAATTTGTGTTGTGAGCCTTTGTATACACAAATTATATTTAGATAACCTTGTTACACCTTCACTTCCACCTCTTGCTTATGCCTATAAGAGAAAGAGGCATGGGAAGTTAAAATCATTTGAAATAATTATCAGGAGCTCAAGCATTTAAGAGTTTTCTTTTATAGGTCAATAAAGTCAATTAGTGACATCCATGTTATCAAGTATTATCAACCATCTTATTGAGAGCCAACTTTCCATCATCTTTCAACCAAGTTTCTAGGTACCATTACTCTACTAGAATTGAGCTAGATTCCACCAATAGGCTAACTGCATCAACCACCCACCCAATCAACTTTTGGTAAGACAAGTACTTGTTTGTTAATACTCATGTGCTTTTATTCCATTTCACAATCAACCTAGCCCTTTCCCAACTCCTATAATTATTCTATTTAATCTCATTACCTTTCAATGATCAAGCCCAAAATTCCACAATCAACCATTGATCGTTAGACCCCAACCACTGATGATTAGGCTAACCATCGATGATCACCTCAACTTTCAATGGTCACCTATGGTAAAAAAACTAGTAAGCTAATTTATCCCACTTACACCTAATCAAATATGCTTTTCTATGTTTTCAACCACTCATAGGCCCCTTTCTAATTTTTTGAAACATACCTTAACTCGTTAGCATTAGTATTAATTATTTTGTCACTAATTAGATAATTTCTAGTCTACTTTTCTAGAAAGCTTTATTGTATTATATTTTAGTACCTTTTGATTATTGATGCAAGTATCTTCTTTCCAACTTATCAACTTGATTATTTAAAATGTGTGGATTGATAGCCCCTAAGGAAGCTCTCACTTTTGGGATCTAGCTACCACTAGGCAATCTACCTAACTATCTATCTAACAAATAAGTTTTCTTTAGTGCTTTCTTATTTATAGGTCTTCATCCCAAGCCAAAGAGGATCTCTTCATAGTATTTTGATTTAATATGCACACAAAAAAATAGTTTTTCAACCATACCCATATTGATTTTCTTTTCTCTCATTTTTAGAATAAAAGCTAAAAATATACATGAAACAACATCATTGACAATCTTCTTGAGAATTTTGAGAAGCATTTTATTTGTTATTTTTGATTGTCCATTACCTTGGAGATAGTAGGATGTTGATAAATACTTCTCAATGTGATAAAAATTAAAAAAATCTTCAACTTATTGATTTTTGAAAGATTTTCCATTGTATGATATGATTTTGGTTAGGATCCCGAAGTAGAAAATAATCTAATTTAGATTGAATTTTGATATTTAGAGATCCATGATATAAATTAGTGACATTGATTCAACCCATTTGGTAAAATACTCTACATATATAATTATAAACTTATGTCTATTAAATGATGTAAGATTGATCTTGACAATTAGATCTAGTCCCCATATGGAAAATGGCCACGGGCTCATCATAGGTTATAGCTCTTATGAGGGGAAATGAATGAGATTGCCATGATTTTTATAGGATACACATTTATGTACATAATAGTAGGCATTACGATCCATTATGGGCTAGTAGTATCCATTCAGGAGTAAATTCTTGGCTAGGTCCATCCCACTATCATGACCACCACATATACCATTGTATACCTCTTTGATTGCAAGAGTAACCTCCTCTAATGTTAGGCATCTCAATAAGGTCCTATTATAGCCTCATCAATAGAGAATGCTACCAATGATGGTATAATGGGATGTTTAATGAATGAAGGATTTACATAGGTGATGATTGAGGTCTAGTGGTAGGATATTGTCATGGAGGTAAGTGTAAATGTCATGATACCAGAGTATATTAGGATTAAGTATAGTGAAAAATTGATAATGATCCATTGATTAATGAGCTGGTAATAATAATTGTTTAATTATAAAATTGAATTCAAGTACATATTTTAGAAGATATATCAAGGAACCAATAGTGTCCATTGAGTCGATGACTTATTACTTCTCCTAGGAACTTGTTCAAATGTTATTCACTAATTTTTTTCTTTAATCGGTCCAATAGTTGTTTATAAGTAAGTAATTTATCATATTTTGTTTATAACTCCTCATTAAATTATTTTATAATCAATTAAGAATAACCAAACACTTAAATATGTTAGATATTCCATTAGATGGTTAGTTGGGGGCTGACAATTAAGGCCTCATATCAAACAATATTATTTATACATGGGAAAGTGATTTGAAAGGATTTAGGGATTAGGTAATGTTGTGGGGTTACAAAAATTATTCCCTCTCTTAACCCATGCATGGTAAAAGATCCATAAAAATATAACTTACAACTATTTGATGATATAATAGTTAATATAGACTCATCTAAAAAGGTCATGATGAGAGGCCTGGTGTTCGTATTAGGTGCTATTATAAGTTGATCCATAATGGCTTATCTTTTTATGGAATTTTGATTTACATATTATATATCAAATTCACTTAATAACATGATCCATTTGGCCTTTATACTAATTAAAACATATTTAGATAACATATACTTGAGAGGATCAACATTGGTTATGAGCTTAACTTGGTTGTTCAGCATATAATGGCTAAGTTTTTTTGAGGCAAAGACTATGGCTAGGAAAGCCTTTTCAATAGGGGTGTAGTTAAGCTCATATGAGATTAAGGTCCTACTTAGATAATAAATTTTTCATTCTTTGCTTTCAATATTATGTTGAGTTAGTAAGTCCCCTATGGTGCAAGGTGTTATAGACATATACAAAATTAATGATCTTACTGACATGGGTGCCAATAGAATTGGAGGATTAACTAGGTATTTCTTTAGATTGTCAAAATCATATTTACATTATGAGTTATAGTTAAAATGAGCTTCCTTATTTAAGATATAGATTAAGGGGTGACACTTATTTGCCAATTTTGATATAAATTAATGAATAGCTTGTAGTTTTCCTTGAAGGCTTCTTAACTACTTTAAGTTTTTGGTAGGAGGCATTTCAATAATATAATTTAATTTTATGGGATATAATTTAATGCCTATCCTAGAGATTATGAACCCAAATAGTTTTCTTGAGGTGACTCTGAAGACATATTTCTTAGGGTTCAATCTAACCTTATATTTCTTGAGTTTCTCAAAGATTTTCCTTAAGACCATAGGATGCTTTGATCAGAGTTTATACTTTCTCATTATATCATCTACATAATCTTCTATAGTGTCATGAATCATGTCATGGAATATTACTACCATATCCTTTTGGTAAGTAGATCCCATGTTTTTAAGACCAAATTAATCACTTGATTAAAAAAAGTCCCTCATGGAGTGATAAAGGCCATTTTGTCCTGATCTTTGGGATAAATTTAAATTTGACTATATCTAAAAAAAATCCATGAGGGATAGCATATCATAGCCTATATTAGATTCCATGATCATGTCTATATTAGGTAAGGGAAAGTCAACTTTGGGGCATGCTTTATTTATGTCTTGGAAGTTGGTACATATTCAACCCCCCTATGTTTTGGCCATGGGGATAATATTAGATATCCACTTAGAATAATTAATTTGATGGATAAACCCAACTTCAATGAATTTTTACAACTCTTTTATAGAGAGGTCCACCTTGGGTTGTATTTTGTGAAGTTTTTATTTAACAAGTTTTGAATTTATATGTACCACTAAATGATGCACTAATAAGGTTGGATCTATCCTAAACATGTTAGAATTACTCCATGAGTATATTCTTTGAGAAGATCAATAATAATTTGTTACTCTTTAGATGTAAGGATTGCCCCTAATTTGACCATTTTAGGACTTTCATCTATTTCAATATTTATTTTAATAAATTACTCAATGAGGGAAGGTGATTGGTCCAATAGATATGTTGTGTATGATGTTAATTCCTTTATTTATAAAGCAAATTCATTTGGAAGCTCCATATCTAATTATAGATAGGATTCTAGCTCATCAGGAGTGGGTTAGATATCTTTCATATTTGGAGAGGGACCTTCATCATCATATTCCTCTTCTTCAATTTAATTTAGAGATATTTTTGCTCTCCAAAATATGTAGACTCATTTAGACTGATAGAGAACCCTTTCTTGTGATCTCCTAATGGCATAAAATCTCTTGCCCCCAAATATTTAATAATGGATTCATCATTTTGGAATATATCAAAATAAGGCTCATTCTTATGACCCAAGTATATAAGTGTGGGATTACAGAGGGAGATGTTGATAGTGGAGAAGGTGGTATTAGCAAAGATATTAGTGGTACCTAGGTCATAAAAACTATAGAGAAAACCTATTTTGTCTTTTTTGTCAAAGGTAGACTCCTCAAGAACCAAATAAGTGTCCAAGATGAAAGTGATTAGGTCAATGCCCAAAGGTTTGTACCCTAAACTAATATGTTTTAGATGTTTTAGAACCCCTATAGGTTAAATCATACCTTATTTGTCTCTTCCTAATCTTTTCCCCTTATAATTCATATTCTAAATCATATTTTGAAGCTAGGGGTACTTATATTTATGGAACTCTAAGGCATAATCATTAGTAATAAGCCATGAATCATCTGGTTCATCAAAGTATTCTTTTAATATCATGCCTACACTAGTAAAGGTCATGAACCCAAGTTTATAAAAAATGGGTTTATCTTTCCTCATGTCTGGGGACCTGTAGCTACATGGGGAGAGTGGTAGGTCTCCCAAAAAAAAATTGTATTCATAATCTCCAAAACCCTTGAAAGTGATCTTAAGATGAGTGATATCTAGAGATTCATTCAAAGAAGGTGTTAGATCATCAGGGTGGATATACTTTCCAGCCTTTGGATCATGAGTAGAACTATGAGTATTGGGGCAATAATAAGTGGGATAAGATTTGTCCATTTGATAGCTACAAAAGTGTTCTATCTCCTCTAGGATGGTAACCTCCATTCCTAAATGAGGTAATTTTAAACATTCATGGAGGGTGGAAGGAACTACTCTCATTTCCTAAATCCATGGGCATCCTAGAAGTAAATTATATGTGAGATCAACATCCATATTAAATTTTGGTGGACTATGAGTCCCATAGATATAGAAGATAAATATTTCCTACATATGACCTTTCATTATCATCATGTACTTTTATCATTATTAGAGTAGGTTCTAATGAAGATTTAGATTACCCCAATTTCTTGAGAAAGTCTAGATTGCACAAATTTAAGGCTGACCCTCCATCTATGAGTACCCATGGGATCTTATGATTGGAAATGGAAATTTCAATGAATAACAGATGATTATGGTATGGGCCTATAGGTGGCATATCCTATGTATTATAAGTAATCTATTGGGAAGGAGATAAATGACCCACCATTGCCTAAAATTGTCTTGTACCAATATCTTTAAGGACTTTGAGTTCATTTAGAACTTGATTGATAATATATCGATGTACTCATGATGTCTTAAGAAGATCCATGAGAGAGATTTAAGTTAGAGTCTTCTTAAGCTATTGGATGATGTCATAGGGTTTGTCAAAAGATCTCAAGAATTTTTTAGAGATATTGATTCTCTGAGATGCTAAGGTGGATGATTCCTTTGAAGGTATTCCAAGAACTATAATCTTGCCATGTTATTAGTTACTACATAGTCAACTATTACCCTACTCATTTTAAGGATGGTGGATAGTGGCTATGTGGGATCTTGGGGGCCTTGGATTTTAATGGTATTGATATTATGGTATGGAATGGAATGATAGTTAGTTTTTTTAGAAGTGGACACTTTAACCTAATACTTAAGTGGTTTATTTTTCCTATGATTATGCTTAGGTAAGGGGTCCTGATATATTCCCATCTACTAATTTTTGAATAGACTGATTAGACTCTCCTTTTCAACTTATATCTCCTTTCTCAATTAGATCTTGGATGCAATGTATTAATTTCATGCATTTATTGGTATTATATCCCTTGAATTTGTGTTATTGGAAAAATTTATCTTCATGATACCAATCTAGTCATGGCTTACTATCATCCAATGGTTAGATTTTTGGGAGAGTTATCGTATTAGAAATGATTAATTATTGTAGGACCATTTTTATGGGTATACCAATGCTAGTTAGAGGCTTTTTTCCCATTTAGGGTTTTGACTTTCTCTATTGTACCGTTATAATGGAGACATTCTATTTGTTAGTAAGGAAAATTTATGTAATGTATACACATGTTTAGAATCTATTACTCCATCTCCTATGACTTTTTTATTTTTATTTAAAAATATTAGTTTTACCTAAAAAATTATTATCTTGATTCTAACTCTATTCATTTAGAATGATATTAATTCACCAAATAAGTAGAAATACAACAATATATCAAAATGATATGGAAATATAATAAGAAAATATGAATAATAGATAAGCCACTTTGAGTGGGAAACCTTCTAAATGCTTGAAATAAAAATGAATACTCAAATATGATGATGAATAACTAACCCTACCTTCTATATATAGTCTAAAAAGGCCACATGCCACCCATAGGCTGACCTACTAAGTATATGAATGCATATAGAAATGTAAAATAATATGCAAAAGGGTTATGTAAGACACAAGTCAGCTACACATATCCCTAGACCCACTAATGATTAAGGGAATAACATGCCCCTCACCTTCAAAACAACATTATCCTAAATGTTGAATCAATCTCAAATGTTGTTTCATGAATGATTCATCCTCCCTAGTAGCATCTTCAGAAGGAAAATTCTTCCATTTGATCAGATACTCAATAATCAGTCTAGACCATAGCTACCTAGTGTGTATTTAAAGGACTAATTTAGGATAAAAAATAACCCCCCTTCCTCATGTAATTTTTGTAACTCAATTTGAGTGGTATCTCTTTTTCTAATGACCTCCTTAAGGCAAGATACATTAAATACTAGATAAATGAGAGTGGATGGAGGATATTCCAACTTGTAGGCCACACTACCAATTTTCTACAATGTCTGATAAGGGCCATAATACTTGGGAGATAGTTTATTATCCTTTTTTTACTTCAAAGACATCTAATTATATGGATAAAATTAAAAAAATAACCAATCACTAATTTAAAAATTCCTCTCACTCCTATATTGATCTACCTATTACTTCATGTGATTTTGGGCTAAGGATAAATTTTCATGCAAACTAGAAAGGACTTATTATTGATGTTGATTATGTTCCTCTACTGCACACACATTTATGTGGGTCTTAAATGGTTAAGTGAGGGATGGAGGATGGTATCCATACAATGCCATAAAAGGAGACATTTTGGATGAAATATGTACTGAAGTATTATACCACCATTCAGCCAAGGGTAGCCACTGAACCCATTTATCCTATTTATTTGACATAAAGAAATGAAGGTACCCTTACAAACACTTGTTTACTACCTAAATTTATCTATCATATTGAGTATTATAGGATGAGCTATGAGCCAATTGGGTTTCTAAACATGCAAATAATTCTATCCAGAAATTATTAGTGAATATGGGATCTTGATCATTGACAATAATCTTGGGAGTACCATGCAATTTTTGAACTATATGAGGAATGAAAAAGCTACTTTAATGGCCATTAATGTTTGAGATAAATAAAAAATTGGCATAATTTGTGAGTATATCCATAACAATCATGATAACATTTCTACCTTTAGATTGTGGTAACCTATTAATGAAATTCATATATACCTCTTCCCATCGTTGACTAGGGATGGATAAGGGCTATAAAAAACTTGGGGTTTTTATGGTTCCACCTTTATTTTAATGACATACCATACATTTGACCACATATTTATGTATAACCCCTTGAGTCCTTTCTAAAAAAAATCCTTCTTGACTCTATGATAGGTTTTAAAAATCTTGAGTGACCACCAAGTGGAGATGAAGTTCTTGAAGGATTTTCTATTTGAGAAGAGAATTATGACACAAATATAATCTATCTTTGTACCATAATGCATTCCCATTTCATGTAAACTTTTCAATCCCATTTGAACCCTATTATAGATTTTGAATCAATGCATGGGTAATATTGTCATTTTCCCATTTTGCCCTTATTTCCTTGATCCAGTTTACCTGTCAACTGGTCATGGCACATAACAATGTCTTAATTGGTTCATCACACCTAGATAATGCATTGGCCACCACATTTTATTTTCCTTTCTTGTAGACTATTTCAAAATATAAACCAAACATTTTTATTACCCATTTTTGTTGTTCTTCAAGGATAATAATTGTTCCAAAAAATATTTCAAGCTATCATGATTAGTCTTTACCTAAAAGTGATGACCCAATAGATAAGGTATCCATTATTTGAATGCATGTATAATAGCCATCATCTCTTTCTCATATATGGGTTTGAGCTGATTTTTACCCTTAAGTTGATGAATTTCAAAGGCAATGGGCCTACTCTCTTGTATGACTACTACACCCATACCATATCCAGATGTATCACATTTAACCACAATTTTTTTAGAAAAAATTAGATCAGACAATACCAGGGTGGTGCATAGAGTCATTTCCAGTTGTTTAAATGCCTTGGTAGCTAGATCAGTCCACTAGAAGGAGTATTTATTCAACAAGGAAATGAATGATGCTATAATACTACCATAGTATTTGACAAACCTATGACAGTAATTAGTTAGCCCAAAAAATCCCCTTAGTTGCTTAAGTGTCTTGGGAATCTGCCACTCCATGATGGATTGGATTTTTTTAGGATAAACTTTTAACCCCTCATGTGATATAATATGACCCAAATATTCCATTTATTAAACTCCAAAATCACATTTGGATGGTTTAGCATATAACTAATATTGGTCAAGAATTGAGAGTACTTGTTTCACATGATGTAAGTGTTCTTCCTATTTTTTACTATAAATAAATATGACATAAAAAAACACAAGTATAAAATTTCTCAAAAATGGCCTAAAAACCATATTCATCAAACTCTAAAATGTGGATGGTTCATTGGTAAAACCAAAAGGCATGACCAAAAATTTGTAATGGCCTATGTGAGTACGAAAGGCTATTTTAGGAATGTCCTCCTCATAGATCTAGATTTGATGATACCTAGAGTGAAGATATTATTTGGTAAAATAAATAAAACCATGAAATTCATCTAACAAATCATTAATATAGGAAAAAGAAACTTATCTTTGATAGTGAACTTGTTGAGCTCTTTATAATTTAGGCACATCCTCTAATTTTCATCCTTCTTTTTCACCATGACTAAAGGAGAAGAATATTCACTTTTTCTATGGTGAATGGTTCCTACCTTCAACAAATATTGTACCATTTTTTCAATTTCACTCTTCTAGGCATGAGGATATCTATATGGTCTGATGTTGGGTGGTGTACTTTTAAGAATGATGGCATAAGGATATCATGAGTATGGATAGGAGGAAGACCTTTTGTCATGGGTCTAAAAATAATTGATTGATCATCCAATATTTGTTGTAACTTAGGATGGGTAGAGTCCTTAGTTTATTGAACATTAATGGAAAATAAGTGTGCCACAAATCCTTCATCACCTTTTTTCATCATCCTAGTCATCTGATGTGAACTAACCACTTGTGGATATTTAAATCTTAATCCCTGTACTTCCACTAGATTGCCTTCAATGCATGAATATTTCATGGAAATTTATCTCAATAGTACCCAATGTGGTGAGCTATTGTACTCCCAAAATAATGTTAATTCTACCCATAAGAATAACAAACATAGGATAATCTAGAAAATTGTACCCCATTGTTAATTTAATACCATGTAATTTTATAGAAAAAATAATTGTACCACCATCTATAATCATGACTTGTAATTTTGGGGTTGGGTAGATGACACAATTCAAATGATCAACCAACTTACTATTGATGAAATTGTGTGTACTACCTGAGTCAATCAACACTGTGACCTTTTATTTATTAATGAAACCCACCACCTTAAGAGTCTGAGGAGTAGAAATACTTACAAGGGAATGACATGAGATAGTAGGTTGATAATCTACAAATTCATCCTTGATCCCTTCAAAACCCTCACTAGATGACTCCTTATCTTCTTCATCCTTGTCAGCCCCTTTAATGTAAAATAACTTGTTTTTAGAACATTAATGACCTTTGATCCATTTATTGTTATAAACATAACACAACCCTTTGGCATGCTTCTCCTCAATTTATTGTAATGTCAATTTGGTAAGTTGAGTCTATGATGGAGTTGGAAAGGTGCGTTCCTGACTAGCAGTGACAGGATGATGTTTGATCATCTCTTTTTCTTCTACCAAGTGTGCCCCTAGTATAAATTTGGATATAGTTTTGGGGTTAAACATATGAACCTCCAATTGAATACTATGTTTTAGTCCACCTAGAAAAATTCAATCAGATTTTCCTCAATGATATCCTCCACACGTAAGGATAGATTTTGAAATTGATGAATATATTCCTTCACTGTTCTTGTTTATCATAGTTTGGTTAATTGGTTAAAGTATTTTTCAAAAATATTATCCTAATAGTGAGACATCAATTCATTAGAGAATATTGACCATGTAATAGGATCACCAGTCTTCTTATTTTGAGCACAAAACCAATGATACCAAATGAATGGCTCATGTTCTAGATACAAAGATACCACAACCATCTTTTGAGAGCTAAGAGTTTCATGAAGATCAAATAGATTTTCAATTTGAGTGATCCAAGTGAGTGGATCATTACCATCAAACTTACACAAGTCTACTTTTGGCAACATCAGTTTTACCCCCATATTAGTGGTGTTAATATTGAGAAGAGGACCAAAAGGAAAAAGTGGAGGGTTATTGAGTGGTAAATGAGATAAAATGGTAGCCAATTATGTCATGATCTAATACAACTAATTTTTCATTCCATTAAGCTCCCCTTTCATTATTGATAATTGATTTTGGACTTACACATCCTTCTGCATTAGGCCATATAGATTTGACTAGATTTGAGAAATCATATCAAATGATTTAGACTCGATGTCATCTCCTAAAAGAGTTTTAGGGGTGTCTTTCCCTTTCCCCCATCCACAGGTGTTAAGACAATTCATAAAAAGGCTTGATGGTGAAGCTTATTTTTCCCCATTGACCTAATTAAATGATTTTATAACTCCAATAAAAAAATTATAGAGAAATTTTCTATTGTTTGCAAGATATATCCAAATTTAAAGATTTAAGGTTTTTGACTTGATTATGGCCCAAATCGATGCTTTGATACCACTTGAAATGATATTAATTCACAAAATAAGTATAAATACAAAAACCATATCATATTGATATGCAAATATAACAAAAATTATGAGTAATAGATAATCCACTTTGAGGGGGAAACCTCCCAAATGCTTATAATAAGAATGAATACTCAAATATGATGACGAATAACTAACAAGGCCATATTCCACCCATAGGATGACCTAATAAGTATATTAATACATATATAAATGTAAAATATATGTAAAAAGGTTATGTAAGCCACAAGTTAGCTACACATATCCCTAGACACACCAACGGTTAAGGGTGTAGCATCATTTCAGGTATATAATTTAAGTGTACCTTGATCAATGAGTTCCTTTTTAATTTAAATCTCATTTTCTATGATTTCATCAAAAGACATGACACACTGTAACTTTAGTTGATATTTTAATTTTGTATTAATATTATCAATGAATATTTTGGCCAACTCCTTCTTAGGAAATGTGCAATAGAATCAACTAGCGAGGCTTATATAATATTGTAAGAATGAGGCTAAGTTCTCCCAATTTATTTTCTTAGTATTATAAAGTTCTATGATAGAGATGTCATGTTCAATGTTGAAGGAGAAGTGTTGA
This sequence comes from Torreya grandis, assembly GCA_037957365.1. Lineage (NCBI taxonomy): Eukaryota > Viridiplantae > Streptophyta > Pinopsida > Cupressales > Taxaceae > Torreya > Torreya grandis. The sequence goes on from JARHVA010000349.1 coordinate 1,616,356, forward strand.
ACAATTTTTTTTATTAATTCCCTGAATAGATATGAACCCTTTTGGTAAATGCATGAACCATTCTAATGTGGGCCCCATGAGACTTTTGGGGAAGATTCCAAGAAGTTAAGCATCATCATAGGAAACCTCATGACATGATACATATAATTCTTGAATGTGATCTCATAGATCCCATTTCATTTTATATTTATCAAATTTTGGGATCTCAAAGTGTGTTAGGAAAGGTACTTGCAAGATACTCATATCCAAAGGAAATGTGTAAAGTATTCATATTTATATCTCATTACTTGGGTGAGAGGATCAATCTGTTGAATAGTCTCCTTCATCTCCCTCCACTATTGAGTGAATGAAGGGTCCATTAGGGGATTGGAGGCTTATGCTTGGCTTGTTCTAGGTTTTGAGTGATCAAGATTGGTATTTCTAACATGTTGTCTTGGTGAAGTAGCTATTTTGTTTTGAGAATGGAATTGAGAGGCAAGGGAATTAATTTGCTAAATTAATTGGTCTAATCAATCCTCCAATGTAGTTGTTTAAGTAGTTTTTAATTAAATATTACTTATTAAAGACCTGAATAAAAATATGGTTTATGTGGAATACATGTGGTTTACAAGATGTTGTGCACCTCTTTGAATTTAGTGATTGTGAGAGCTCCTTTTTGGTTGGGAAGGCTAACCTACACACATGTAAACACTTGAAAAAATGGATTAATAAATAATTAGGTGGATTTATTGATACAAGATCAGTTCTAGGAAGTGGTAAAATTCCTTAGAAGGATGTCACTCCATTTTTTATGTAATTAAGTGAATAAAAAACACATGAAATTATAATAGATAAATGATATGATAATAATGCCAATTAAGATTTAGTCTTCGATTAAGCTATCAATGTGAATAAAATATTCCTCCCAGTAAGCTAAAGTAGAGTCTACATCATGCTATATAATAGCTAATCAATCTTTAGTGGCTTCAAGAGGGGGTGAAAAAATGATTTCACAGAGGGCTATCTCCAAAGCTATATCTCTTTGATTCATAAACAAGGGTTGAGAAAATATGGGGAGATCAATGATACTAGTTACGTCATGAACTAAACTAGGTAGAGTCATCTACAAGTAAAGGCCATGTTTATGAGTAATGGGGGATATATTAGTTGATATTAATGGGGGAAAATATAGATTCAAGATCAAGTGTTTCCCCTACTATAATGATTATGAGTTAAGCTTGGAGATGATGATTATGCCCATCTAGAGGCCATAGGCTTGGGAGGGGTGTGTCACTACCAATACATCCATTGAGACATGAGATTGCTAGTGGCTTTGGTAGAATGATGAGATGTCATAGCTAGGACCTTCTGACTACTAATTATAGAGATGACCATCACATAGGAGGACATATACTAGATTCTACACCTTCTAGTGTAGGGAGTACCCATAGAACCAATGGATGAGTAGGGATAAAGAGCATCCTTGAGATGCTTATATGGTTTTGATGTAGAAGGTATCAATTTCATTATTGATGGATTTGATCTTGAGCCTCTATATAAGGTTGACATAGTGAGGAGAGGTGTGCTTACCATGATGATGTTGAATATATCATGTTATGCACTCCCAAACTTATGGGAAGATAAATTTTTATAGAACCTAACTGGGGTTGTTATAGACATGTTAGATTACCACACCATCTTTGCATGGGTGTCTACCTTACTGGGATAAATTTATAGGGAACTTTGGGTTTGGAGGACCCATCGGTGATATGGTTTAGATGTGATTATCATTTTATAGTGTTGGGCCTATGAGCACATCAAGATAGTGTGGCTTATTAGTACCCATGGATATGGTGGTATGAGATAGACTAAAACATGGAATTCTTATGATGGAAGGCTGATCTAACATGGGGATTTATAGATGGAGTTGTTAGGGACTTGGATTATTACAGAGGGATTGTAGTGGGATTGAGAGCTATAAACATTATATGGAGACTTTATCTGTGATTTCTTGTATGGCCTGGGGTGGATGTAGAGTTGATAAGGATATGGAGGGAGCATTGAGTGATGGGGAGGAAGAAAAATTAATTTGAGTACCTTCACTTTGGCCAAGTGTGGTGGTATTTTAGGTTGGTAGAGGATATACCTTGGGCCTTACATGTATACAAGTAGGATGAGATAGATATGGAGCCGATAGGACAAGTTATTAAAAATATCCTGGTAGAGGAAGAGTAGGTACCAGTAAGAGATGATGTGGAGGATTTGAGGTGCACTCCTACATATATATCATGTTGGGTTGAGTAATGGGTAGCATGTCAAGAGAGGGTGGTACATCCACACTAGGGAAGAGGTAGAAGAGGCTCAGGCTGAGGCTAAGGAGACTAAGGAGGAGACAAATGATGAGATAGGGGATGAAGAGGTTTGGGGAGAGGTTAGGGGATATGAGGATATATATGTGGGTGATATTATCATGGAAAGGGATACACTAAGGCCTTAGTGTATCACCTTATAGGGGAAGCTAGTTGTAACATAGGGGGCATTGATTATAGCACATGTAGAGCAACACATAATGCAATCCTGATTAAATACTCTAGAAGTGGATTTCAAATCATTACAACTAAGTCATGACATGGTGGTGGAGGAGTGGGATTGATACATGGCTAAGAAGGGCACTCTAAATAGGATGGAGGGGGAGAGAGAGTCCTATATATAAATTATTGGATAGGTAGTGGGGTTGAGCACTAGACTAGTAGGGACCATGAGGATATAGTGGTATAGGGAGCTAGTGGTAAAGATGAGATACTACTAGTATATCATTCTAGAGTAGCTTCTAGAGACTCCACATTATAAGACCCATATAGCCATATAGGGAAAGTCCTCTAAGTGCACACACATAGGTTTAGTGAGCATGGGGAGCATCTCATGGAGGAGATATAGGGATAGGGATAGAGATGGAGATGGGGGGGAGATATACCAAGCATTCACTTGAGAAGCTTATAGTTCACTCAGTAGATCAACATGCATTTATATTCATTTCACTAGCTAGAGAGCCATATACATGTATATAGAGACTTTGATGTATATTGATTATTTGATATATATATATATATGTCATGATTATGGATTATGTTATTGTGATAGATTTATGTATTATTATACTTATGGATGTTCATGGATTATGTTTGTGTATTATGAATGTGTACATTGTATGGATTATGTGATTATGGAGTTAGAGTTATGGATTTTTTTATGGATTAATGGATTATGAATTGCTTATGGATTATGGTTTTATATGCGATGTGATTTGATTATGGTATTTTACATGTGATGGATTTATATTTTAAAATATTTATGGATTATGGATATGGATGTGATTTTGATATATGGATTAATGTTTAAAATGTTTATGATTAAAATGGGTATGATTTTGATTATGTGATTATGAGTAGATGGAGTATGGGTTGTTATGAATTTAGTTACAGATTATGGATGGATGTTTGATTATTTGATTATGTATTTTTATATTTTATGTGATTTGTTTATCGATTATGGATTTAAAATTTCTCAAATTGATTTTATTTAAAAAAGGATTATTTCTCATTTAATGGCTTTTACCATGACCCAAGAAAAACCACTTGAAAAGAATGCATATGCATCCTTAACCAACTGCTAATAATAATCCTAATAATCTTAGATCAACTAAGTTCAGGATCTTATTGATTTGTTTTTATGATTTGATAGAAATTAGATTCTAAGAAGAATATGTTTCCATCTTTCATATCCAAAGCTAAGGGTTAAACCTAGAATCCTTATGTTCCAATCCTTGTGGACTGATCAATGTAGGAAGTATACTAAATTAAAGAAAGTTGATGAATGTAGGAAGCTTTATAGGGATGCTTTATGAATGATATCAATCATTCATATGAGTGGTCTATATTTTGAGATATGATATTTTGAAACAATTATCCTTAAAGGGATTTGTCTATGCTTTTGATATTTTATATAGTTTTTGTAGATGATTTATTTTTACATAGTTATCCTTGGAGGGAGCAGTCTATTCAAATTGATTTTCTTTTGTAGGTGATTAATTTTGCTTGTTGATCCAAATGTTATTTTTGTTTTATAGATTAGCCTTAGTTATCCTAGGATAATTTCCCAAAGATTTGATACACAAGATAAATCACTTATTCTCCAAATGAATTAGTGATAGGGAGGGATTTTAGGGAATAATGATTTAGAGATCCTTCCCATTATAGGTGAAGCTTATCTAATTAGATCAAGATATGAATAGAGCTAGGGTATTCATATTTAAGGTTAAAAATGGGCAATGTTACCAGATAACCACATGTCTTTATATATCATTATTTAATATAAGAGTATTAGGGATATGAAACCTAAAAACTAAACTAGGCAGACCAAGGTGATAAAGACTTATTAATAGTAGAAAAGATACATATGCAAGGCATTCAGAGGTTCTCACTTTGATTTTTAATCAAGAGAGGCTAAGTGATATGCCCTAGATCTATACTTATGGGTGATGATATATCGTCTAAGCCAATTTGGAGCAAAATTTCCCCTTTTGCCTTTTTCCATATTAATTACATGTTTATTTTCCTTTAAGACAAGGTCACCGATATTAAATTCACATTGATTTAAATGTTTATTATAGGCACACTTGATTCATTCCTGATATACATGTAAATGGTCAAGTGCAGTCAAATGATTCTCATCTAAGAGCTTAAGCTAGGCTAATTGTTCTTGATGAAAATAATCTTCAAAAATGATATCTTTCAAGGAGATGTAAAGGGATGGAATCTAAAATTTGAGAGGAAGTAAAACTTCAATACCATAAAGTAGGTAAAAAGGAGTAACACCTATAGGGGTTTGAATACTATTTAGATAAGCCCATAATGCATAGGGAACATGTAAATGCAAATTCTTGCCTACTTCATTAATGGCCTTGGTTATAATTTTGACTAGAGTCTTATTGGATGCTTTAACCTGTCCATTATCTTGAGGATAGTAAGGCAAGGAAAAGCTGAGCTTAATGCTAAAGGAATCATAGTGTTCTTGAACATTTTATTTTTAAAATATTTTCCATTATCTATGATGATCTAATGAGGGACACCAAAGTAATAAATTAAATGTTGAGTAATGAATTCAATGATTTTATCTACTTTGGTTGAGATAAGGGGGATGGATTCAACCCAGTTAGTAAAATACTCAATGGTGGTTTTGATAAATGCATGATGTTGGGAAGATTTAGGGTTGATTTAACCTATAAGATCAAGCCCCCATTGGGAGAAAGGCTAAAAGTCCCGAGCTACCTATAATGTTCAGCTAGGGACATGGATAAGTTAGCATGCGATTGACACTTGATGCAATTCTTAATGTATTCACAATATTCTTGATTTAGTGGACCAATAATATCCTAATCATAAGATTCTTTTAGCGATGGTGCAACCACTAAAATTTCCTCCACATGATCCATCATGAACTTTTTTGATAGCGAGGGAGCTTCATGATTTTGGAGATAATGAAGAAGGATGCCATGGAAACCATGATTATAAAGAACACCCTCTAATATGATAAACCATGTGACACACTACTAAAAGGCTTGCTAGCCATTTCTAGATATATCTAGAGGAGTAATCCCCTTGGATAGATAATCAAATATTTATGAGTACCAAAAATCTATTGGATTTTCCTTCACATTGTAGATGGATGGAAGATCAATTTTGATAAAGGAAGGTTGATTAATCCTATGAATGAGGACAAAAAATTTAGACTCATGAGATGAGGATGGGATAAAAAAGGCAAAGTAGGCCATAGTATCCACAAATTTTTTAGTTGATTGAGGAGTGGCTTGGATATCATAATGCTCAAAGGTGGCTAGCAACTAATCAACTAATGTCTTATACTTATGAAGAGTATCATTTTTACACTAATTGAATCTCTTAATTTGATGAACCATGAGCTGGGAGTCACTATATATATTGAGTGTCTTAATACCCAAATTTAAGGTAGTTTGGAGACCTAAAGGACTACTTCAGCTAATTTGGACGTATGTCCCTAAATTGGATGGGAGAAAGTCTTTTAAAATTAATAGTTTTGGGTTCTATGCAATTTATATGTGAAGATTATGGTAGTAATTTGGATATATTCCCCATTTATTATATGGGAGAGAATTTAAAATTATAAAATTTTGAATAATGTAGGTGTATTATTGATATTTGCTTTTCAGTTGGACTATAGATAAGTCCAAATTATCTAAAATAATACCTCCTATGATTAAAGCTTCATACTCTACCATATTATTAGTGCAGTTGAAATAAATTTTAAAGGATGGAGGGATAGGTGTCCCCTTAGAAGGGACTAGGATAATTTTGACTCCTCCACTATGCTCACATTTGGATCCATCAAAGAAGAGAGTCATTTGATATTATGAATCTATTTAAGATGTAGAGGCTATAGATTCATCTGGGAAATCATAGTTAATTGATTGATTATTAGAAAGAGGTGCCTCAACAAGATGATTTGACCTTTAACTAAATTTTTATGGATAAACTCTAGATCAAATTCCACTATAATCAAAACCCATTTGGCCATTCACTGATTCTAATAAGGCTTGGACTACATAAACTTTAGGGGATAAACATTTATGACAATGTAGGTTTTATGATTGAGTAGATAATGTCATAGCTTAGTAGCAATGAAGACCCTGGATAGGAAAAACTTTTTAGTATGAGAATAACATGTCTCATATTCAACAAGTGTGATATTGATATAGTACACAACTTACTCATTATGTTGATTATCATGATAGGCTAGCATGGTTCTAAGGGCATGGTCAGTAGAAAAAATAGAAAATAAGAATGGTTGTCCTTATTTCAAATGAATGAGAACTAATGGTGAGAGAAGGTATCTCTTAAGAGCTTCAAAATCCTCCTAAAAACCAAAGTCCCACTTAAAGTGAATATCCTTCCTTAAAAGGTGGTGGAATGGTTGATAGTGATCAAATAACTGGGGGATGAAATGATGGATAGATTGTAATTTACCTTACAAACTATGAAGATGATTAAGAGTAGATGGGGGTGACATTTATAAGATGGCTCTAATTTTGGTAGGGTTGACGTCCATCTCATGAATGGAGATAATAAAGCCTCGGAGCTTACCCATTAACACACCAAAAATGTATTTCTTAAAATTTAGATGAACCCAAAATTGGATTAACTGGGAAAAAATAACCTTTAAGATAGAAAGGTGGTCTTTTTGTAACTTTGATTTACCAAAGTGGTCATTCACATAATCCTACAAAATATTATGGGTGATATCATGTACAATGTAAGTCATAGCTCTTTGATATGTGGCTCCTATATTCTTTAGGCTGAAAGGAATAACATGATAGTAGAAGGTCTCCCAGGGAGTAATAAATGAAGTCTTATGTTGGTCTTCTAGTGTGATAAAGATCTAATTATATCTAGAGAAACCATCCATTAATGAAAACATTTCATGGCTAGTGGTTAAATATACTAACTAGTCAATATTAGGGAGAGGGAAATCATCCTTTGGAGAAGTGAGATTAAGGTCTTGAAATTAAGTATAAAGGCAAAGTCCCCCTATAGGATTGGTGATAGGGACAATGTTAGATACCCATTGAGGGTAATTGATAGGATGGATAAAATTAATAGATAAGAGGCATTGTAACTCTTTTTTGATCAAGAGTGTAATGCAAGGATGCATCTTATAGAGATTTTTCTTGATAGGTTTGGCATCATGGAATGTGATGGTGTTATGGATGATGATGGTAAGATCAACACCAAGCATATCATTGTAGGACCAAGTGAATGACTCACTATGATTAGTGAGAAATGCCATGAAATCCTAGTACTCCTGGGGATCTAAGGATTTACTGACCTTAACTATTCACAAAGTGTCATGGGACCCTATGTTAATGCCAATGGTGGCCTCATTTAAGAGACTAGAGGTTTATGATGGAAGGGATTTACATATATGGGAGTTCTCAATGACCAAATGAGTTAAGATGGACTCCTCATCATAACACTAAAGAATAGGGATGGTAGGATAATCTTGCCCTATCATGTCTAGGTAGGATAGAGGAATGGTTTAGATCTATCCATCATGGTGATATATGAGAGGTTTTATAATAATGGCATTGACTAAATTTTTTTTAGAGGGATGAATACAATGTTGTTAGTCAATGAATGGGTACTAGATGGTGAAGATGGTGTGTCCTCTTTAGGGATGGGAGGGAGAGTAATCTTTGGGGTGGATTTAGGATTTTTGATGAAGTTGAGGCAATGTTTTTCATGGGGTTTTATAAAATCACCCAACACAACCTCATGAGGGTCCTATTCATAATGTCCTATGCTAAAACCTTTCCAATCACACCTCTATAGGTAAGTCTCTATGAATTAGGGTTTGTCAAGGAGTGAGAAGTTTGATATAAATAGTTTATCATGGATTTGGTTATAAAAGATTAAAGAAGGCTAGTCAATTCCCCCATAGATCAGATGGGTATTGAGTAATGGTGGGCCAAAGGGAACAATTTCCCCCAAATTTGGTCAATAAGCCTATTTTTTGTTAGGGCATCCATATTATTATAGAGTAGGGAGAGTATTGAGTGTCAATAACTGGTACTTTCTAATTGAAATCTACTAAAATGCATAATCAATATACTCCTTACCAATTCTTGATGTAGAGATCATTGTGCTAGTGGATGCTTCATTGGATGAGTATGGGGTATCAATTTTCAATGGAATTAGGACCTCATTGGGTTGAAAGGTGAGTTTTCAAGTTTTGAAGGGATGAGGATCAACCAAGACATTGTGGAATTTACCCTCATGCTCAAATTTAATGAAATAATGTAATGTAGAGGAGACACAATGCATAAGTCATATCTAGGGATGCCCTAAGAGAATGTTTTACTAAAATTATCCTTAAATAATGTAGAACATCTTAGGGAAAACATGTGCACCTAATTGAATGTGGAGTATTACCATTCCTAATACAAGGGTAAAAATATCATTGAAGGCTCATAAAATGGTATGGGATTGGGATAAAACTATCTTAGGTAGTTGTAGTTGTTTAAAAATTTAGGAGGAGATGATGTTTATACTAGTACCACTATCAATCATGACTCTTTTGACTCAAATTTGATCTATATGGGTAGTGATAAACAATGTGGGATCCTAGTCATTTGGATATAAGGGTGTTATTTATGAATCATGAAATGTTATGGATAAGGGTTTTTGAAGTGATGAAATGAAAGATGACAAAGGTTGGGGTTCATCATCTTGTATCTCCATAGATTGTAAGGATTTTATCATGGCCTCATAGTACTATGTAGAATTTTGGACAAGTTCGTATAGGGACATCTTGACCAAAAGTTGATGCAACTACTTTAAAATAGATATCTATATGAGTTCTAAAGCATTATTATTTTAGGATTTTATTAAAATAGAAACTTTAGGTTTAGAATTAGGCATTGTTAGACTATTTATACTAAGATTTGGTGCTTTGGAAATAGTCACTTTATCTTTTTACTGATTGTGGTTCTTATGACCCTAGGCTTGGGATTGTGTGGCTATGTGAACTACATCTATCTAGAATAGAGGAAGATTTTATATGTTCTCAAAATCATCCACATCTAAAGGGAGGGATTGGTGATGAGATCTATCAAAGGTTTTATCCTCCTTTATAGCTCATTCTAATACTATGGGTGACATGTTACTTCCTAAGGTGGATGTAACCCTCAGGGGATGCTCATGATCTGATTATTTTGTTAAGAGCTCATATTTATCTAATATATTTTTGACTATGAATTTTAATGCATTCAAATTTTCTATGTTATGCCCTTATATTAGATGTTATGCACATGTACTATTTTCTCTATACCATGATGGTTTCTGAATATGAGGATTGACAAGCTTTATAGGTGGTAACATGATAAGGGAGGTCTAGATAAGCTGATCAAGGATCTTATAATAAGATCCCTTCAATGGGTCTTGAATCAACTTTTCCATCCTTTGGGGCATTGGTGGGGAAGAGGTATATAACCTTAAACCTTGGCCTTTTGAACTAGTTATTTAGATGGTCCTACTACATGTACATTATGTTTATATAAAGTCTTTACACCTAAACCTTAAGGATAATATGGATTTAATGGATTATGGATTGGCATGACCATAGTGGGAATATTTTATTGTGATGGTACATGCACTTTAGTGGTGGATTATATAATGGTATATTTTAGTTTAGCTAAAGGATGGGGTCCTAGTATAGACACTCTTGTCTGAATAGGTGGTAACAGTGATTTTCCTTTTTTCATCTACTCAAGGGTTGTGAGGATGTCCTATTTAGGGAGTTAAATCATAATATGAGGATGTTATAGTTATTTTCCCCTTAATGATCTGAGATTTATATTTCTAACATATATATATTTTCAATTACTTTCTCTAGGATTAAGTTCTTTTTTAGCAATGGGGGGAACTGATATTGAGCTAGTTTGAGGCAACATAATAGTTTCCTCATGGAGTAATAGGCTAGAAGGAATAGTTATACTGGATGAAAGTATTGAAATGATGTGAGGAATGGAATCTTATGGAATTTCTATATAAACCCTTTCTTTGATATTCTTTTCCTTTTTTAGTTCTTGAATGCTTTCATATATGGATTTCTAGTGGATCCCAAACAGTGAGAATCAACAAACTAGAGAAAATTTTTGGGATGTCTTCACTTGGATTAGATGGTTAAAAAGTGTCTCTTATAAGGATATTAGGGATAGGATTGATATCAACTTATTTAGGTAGAATCTAGTCATGGATTTTTTTAATTACGCGAGTCTCATGTTTTGATATGGATCCTGATTTAGCTTGCATAAAATTTGAGATGGAAACATGATTAAGGAATGGCTACATGAATATATCTATAAATTGGTTTGAAAGAACATTAGGATTATCTAGTTGTAACTCCCCCTAATATATAATATTTTTCACTAAGCCCTTGAAATAATGACATCTACTAACATCATGGTCTGTTATGCGTGAAAATTATAGAAGTCATTTTCCCTAAACCAACTAGGTTTAAGTTGAGAATCATCAAGAGGTCTTATTGGAAAGAGCTCGATGAGAGATGAATTTAAGATTTTATCTAAAATATATGCATAATATTCTCCTAAAGGGGTGTATTTCATGGGGTAAAGCATGTCAATGGATTCTGAGACTATGCCTACGACGTAGAGGGCTTAGTTGGTTTTCAGTTTGGGATGGTGCTGATTTTATAACCATGACATTAGTAACTCCTTTGGTTTTATTTTTGTTTTTATCATTAGTCCCTTTATAGGGCTCATATTTAAAGTTTTTATTCCATAATTTAACTTTCCCTTCTTCTAGGGCTCTAATTTCAAGCTTGTTAGCCATTAAAAAGGCCTCATCAAAGGTTTTAAGAGATTGTACCCATAATGTCGATGAGATGTGTTTAGCATATGCTCTCATGAATAACTTGATCAACTTGGGTTATAGTAGAGAGAAGGTAAGTTGATTGATGAAACTTCCCCATCTATCCATAAAGTCAATGATGGATTCATCATCAAATTGTTAGATGGCATAGAGATCAGTGATAGTGATTTTTCTAGCTATATTGATTGAAAAGTGTTCCAAGAATATTTGAGCTAGCTGCCCAAATGAGAAGAGGGAATGTTATGGGATTAAGTCATACCAGTCCAGAGTGGGTATAACTAATGACATAAGAAAATTCCTAATAAAAAGTGTATTATCAAGTGTTATAAGGTAGTAAGCATGTCTAAATGCTCAAATTTGTTATTATGGATCCTCCTTATTCTATAAATTTATAGAATTTAGAGGTTCCCACTATGGAGGATAAGGCCTAATAGGAACCACTAGGTTAATAGGATCATTACAAATTTTATCATAGGTGAGCAAGTTCTTCTTCCCAAAGGCAAAGGTTTCTAAATTATCCATCCTATTCATAAGGATGCTCATGAGATCAGGTTGGGTGTTATATTGAGGGATTCCTCCCAAAACATTCTATTATGGGAGTTAGTGTATAGGTAGTTGAGTTAAAAAATCTTGAGATAAGAGATAATCGATTGATGTGGTCATGATGGGCTAAGAAAATACCACATATTATGGGGCTTGTACTATTAGCTTGCATAGGTACTACATACTAGGTTATCAAAGGGACATACTATTGAGGTCATTGACTTATAGGTACCTATTATAATGGTTGCATTTGGGTAATTATGGGTACACTAGTTTGAATAGGCAAAAGGGTCATTGGTAATTAGGTGATTAGGTTATAAAGTGATGTGGTAATAGGCTGAGTAGCTATAGGCTAATGAGGTAACATTTTGAGTTTAGGTAGTGGTCAGTGACGGAGCACTAGATGTCATGGGAGGTGGATTGCCTAAAGGTTGCATAGTAGTGGTGTAAGAACTAGTCAGAGGAGGGTTGTTATGGGAAGTTACCATACCAATGGTGAACCCTTTACCTTCCTATAAAGGCATACCATATGGATTCCTAGAGAACTACATATGGGGAGAAAGAGAGATGCGTATGGATTAGAAGGTGAGATAATGGTTAAGGGTGATGGGGTTGCTATCTAGTATGGTGTAAAATTTAGGATTTCCCTAGGTGTAATACTAAGGAATGCCTTACCCTATGGACTCAGGGGAATGAGGAGGGCTAGGTGAATTTTCCATAAATAAAGATGAAGATGGGGGTTTGGTTTTCTTTTGTGACTATCATCATGTCAAAACCATGTAGTTATAAAAGGAAAAAGTAAGAAATAAAAATCACATAAAATATTCTTTTTGATTATCTTGTATTTAGTGAATATTAAAAGATACACGTGCTAAATATGTTCTTAAGAAATTTTTAATTTTTAACTTTAAAGTGTGATAAAAGAAAAAGAAAGGATACTGAGGATTCTAAGAAGTAACAATGTAGGGATGGTCTTCGGTTTTGTTTAGGCTCTCAGGGATTTCTATATTGGTATCAATATGTGGCCTGGTATTGGGGATTACCCCCTCACCTCACACACTATAGTGTAAGGGTGTTGAGTGCTTAGCTAGAATATATCAAAATAATAGAGTTTATACTTAGCCAAAGTGCTAAGTTGGTTCTCCCCTTGGTGGTAAAATCCAAGTAGGATCATCGGAAATAAGGTTACCTTTAGGTGATGAAATCCTATTCAGTTCCATTATGCCAAATGTTTTGATGAGTTTTTTATGAATGTGATTTGGTTTGTGTGTGATAAAAGTGATGACTATGATAGATTTAGTATCTAAATTATTCTATATAAATCAACTTAAGCAAGCAAAATGGATGCAATTTTTTTAACCTTTAAAAAGGCAAAATGCAATTTTAGATTTTTTAAGAATGAATTCAATAAATAGAAGAAAGAGAAAGATAAATAAATTTAGAATGAATTTTTATAATAAAATTGAGACCTTGTGGGTCCCATCAAACATTTTATAATGTTTAAGTATTCTTTCATTTTCTTTTTAATTAAATATTACCTACTAAAAACTTGAATACAAATAGGGTTTATGGGGAATACCTATGGTTTCGAATATGTTGTGCATTGTGTTGAATCTAATGATTGTGAGAGCTCATTTTTGGATAGGAAGGCTAACCTATAGACATGTAAACACTTGAAAAAAATGGATTAATAGATAATTAGGTGGATTTAATGATACAAGATCAGTTCTAGGAAGTGGTACACTTCTTTAGAAGGATGTTAGTCCACTATCTATATAATTAAGTGAATAAAAATCATATGAAATTACAATAGATAAATGATATGATAAAAATTCAAATTAAGATTCAATATTCAATTAAGCTATATATGTGAATGAAGTATTCCTCCCAGTAAGTTGAAATAAAGTCTACATCATCCTATATAATAGCTAATTAATCTTTAGTGGCTTCAAGAGAGGGTGAAAAAATGATTGCATGGATGGCTATCTCAAAGGCTATATTGATCTGATCCACAAAAAAGGGTTGGGAAACTATGGGGAGATCAATGATATTGGCTACATCATGAAATAAAATAGGTAGAGTTATATATAAAGAAAGGTCATGTTTAAATAATAGTAGTATTTAATAAAAGATTATAAACAAGGATCTAGGATTAAGGTCTTGGATCGTGTGAATTAAACACAGTGGATCGATGTTGATCCTAATAAGATCAGTGTTGATTGGTAGAATTGGTACCAATTCAAAATGAATCTACAAAGATCCTCTCTATTACTGAGTTTAATAAAAATAGAGAATTAGATGAGACAAATTGGCTAACAAAGATGATAAATAGATATAGAGGGATGATAATGATATTTTAGGAACTAGATAAACATATAACATAATAGTAAATTGATAGAGAATGATAAAATGAAACATGATGACTTACCTTTGATTGATTTTCAAATGAAATAAAATTCCTCCACAGACACCGGTAGTTTCTTGGGCTTCATAGAGGATATGAATTGAGCATGGTGAAAATCTAGAAGAGTGTCATTAAAACATCACTAAATCTCTAGGAATTCTAATAGTAATTTAAGGCTCCGAGTTTCTTGATCTAGAATGTAAAGGCTAGCTACATATTTATGGATTAATTCCAATCTAGATAATTGGTACCAATCATAGGTGAATTAGTGTAGATTCACCCAAATTATCACCTTTGTTTCAACTATGGGTAATAATGGCTTGGACATAGGTGGAGTTGTTGGTAATGACTCTATATGGGGGTGAAGTGGTTAGGAGGGTATATTAATAAGTTATAAATAGATTTAGGAGGTTAAAGAGGGATAAAAAGGTAAAAGTCAAGACCACTTATCGAGATAGTAAATGGTAAATATACTAAACTTTAGGATAGGGTCTATTTAGGAGATTAAATAAATACGTAGACTTATGAAATCTAATTAATCATCCCTAAATTACCAAACTATAATGTCTACAGTAGTTCTCCTATCAACCTCAATGGGATTATTTTGTATTGGTTCTTATTATTCATCAAGTTCTTATTCATGATCCACAAAATTATCTTATTATTATTCTTGGTTGACATTATTTTGATGAGGTGGAGTGTTAGGTCTAGTTTATGGGTAGATGAGATATTGTAAGAGTCTTGGGTCAAAGGTAGAGGGTAGTGTGCCCCCCATTCCAATGACCTAGGAAACAATTTGATCATGGTTCTCATAAATATATTGGTAAAATTGAGTCCTAACCTCATCACAATAGAATAAGTCATTTGTAAATTGGTCTTCCTTTCCATGGGTATGCATGTCACTATGTGTTTCTTCATTATCCTAGTTTCATTCACATAAATTCCCAAATATTTTATTTCTTGATTAGATCCTTGTCCCATTCTTAAAATTTGGGAATGGGTTATGATAGACATGATAGAGGGTGAAGGTGATGTAAAAATAGTAATTAGGTGTGATTTTTATATAGGATGATGGGAGAGAAGGTGACTTTGGTTACTAATTTTGTCTTAAAACCAAGACTAAAAGTGGTCAAGAAAGGGGATTATATGTGACTTAGATTTGAATTGGTTTTTGAGGATATGAAGACTAGAGTGACCAAATATTACCAAAGTAAACACCCTATAAGGATTCAATCTAAAAAAGAGACAAAGAAGATAAGATGACTAGATACCTTTCACACTAGCAAGGTGACAATTAGATGGGTGATAAGTATGAAGATGTAGGATGATGAGATGATGGTTACTAGACTAAACCAAATAAGGTTGCAAATTTTGATAATGTTTGATCAATAATAGGTTGAATAAAGTGGTGACTAGGATAGAGAATGATAAATAACCACTAAATATTTTGGTTTTGAGATAAAGATTTATTACCCAAAATGTGTGAATAGTGATATGAATTGGTTTAATTTTTATTATCATATAGGATATGTCCTAAGGGTCCCTATGTTTTTTTTATAAAATGGATAGGTTGACTCAAATCACAATAATATGGAACTTAGCACAACACTCACACAAGCATGCCCAATCATAAGCCCTAATTTTAGTCAAACAAATGGGTGTATAACCTGATGCCTACATCATATAATGGATTCTAAGGTGAAGATGTATACTGGTGACCTATTATGGAATTTATCAAACCCTCTCAATCACATCTACACTTGACAGTTACTTGGGAGCTAATACTGACTCAGATTGTAATGTACTTGTTACAACCGATGGGTCCTATGTTAGGTATACACAAGGGTGTCTAAGGGAGTCCATGAGATACATGAAGGTGTGTGGGGACCAAATCCATGTAGGGTGTTATCTAATGCCTAGTTTAGAGAATTAAATCTTCCCTTTCATGGATGACCTATATGGGGTCAACCGCTTAGCCTAATGACATATGTCCCTGATATTTATACTCCACTAGAACATGAAGTTTGGTTAAATGCACAGTGATGAAATCCATGTCACCAACCTCTAGTGACTAATCAGGTACATGGGGATGAATTACACATCATGTTCTATCTTAAAACAAGATGGGTTGACACACAAGAAAATAAGCTTAATCTATCTGATTAATTACGTATGTGAGGAAATTTAAACAAATAAGCAGGACACATAAAGATATATACAAATATAATATTAAAAATATTAATTTAGGCACTCTTATTGAATTTTTATTTATTAAACTAATCTAGTGCCTCCTCAGATGGTCCTATAGAAAATGGATTAGTAATTTTAAAATTGGCAAAATCACTTCTTTCTACAAAAACATAGATACACAGTCAACTTAACACAAAACTACTTTTAGAAACTAAAATAACATAGATTTTTAGAAAAAACACAACTATAGTTATGAATTTTTTGTATATTTTTTGATAACCATGATAAAGACCATTTGGGTTCTACAAAATCGTAAGTTGTTAGATAAAACTGCAACTATTACTACAAAATCATGAATCATAATCTACAATTTTATGGAATAATAATAATAATAATAATAATAATAATAATAATAATAATAATAATAATAATAAAAGGAAAAAAACTTAACAATATAATCACTTATACTAATCAAGATAAAAATGTGACTAAAAATATTTACATGAGTCCAAAATGTTACTATTATAGGTAGAAAGATAAGAGAAAATTTGACCCTTAAAACACAACTATTTATGACTATATAAAAATCCAAATTTATTCACAAAAAGCCCACAAGGTAAAAAAGATTAGATGTAAAAATATTTTTATGGTTTTACCAATATATTAAAAAATATTAAATCCTAATAATATATTTGTTTAATTATTTTAGTCAAAATCACCTATTAAAAAGTAAAATTGTTTATTTTAAAACAAAATCACTATTTCACAAGTTGTGGTTGTATACATGATAAAAAAAAGTGTATAGTTGAAAGATTTATATATCTTTAGGTAGCCCCTACTTCCTCCTATGAATAAATAATAGAAAAACAAATACATACAAATGTTAAACATTCAAAGTTAGCAAACTAGCCTAACTATTTTAATGACAAAAGACAAAACTGCTATTTTCGAGAGCAATATCATGACTCTTTTGACAATATCATAATTGTAGATCTATAGTATTGTGTATTGACTATGGAGAAGTCTAGGGATGGTGTCTTTCCTTTCCTAAACACAAAAAATATACATATATAGATATAAAGTGGTTAAAAGGTCAAAGGCTAGCAGGCAAACTAGATGGTTTTAAGCAAAAAGGCAAGATCACTATTTGCGAAGGTAATATCATGACTCTTTCGACAATATCATGACTATGTTTTAGCAGTATTGCATCAAAATAAATGAATTTTAAGACTAGAAATAATTAGGTTTTTTTATATCCATAAAATATTAAATAAAGTAATAGGGACCCAAAAAAACACCCACAAAAAGCTTAAATGTCTATGCTAAGATGGTTATGTTGACTGAAAAACTACAATATGTAAAACCATAAGTAATATGTCAAAACCATATATGTTTTTCAAAAATTGCCTTTCATGAATATGTGGTATTGTATAAAAGATAGAAATATATCAAAAAACAAGCTGTTAGTGGTCAAAATGATAGTATAAAATCATTAATCTTATGGAAAAATTGCTACTGCAATACCACAATTTATAGAGAAAAATTGCTTTTCACATGTATGTGAGAATTTGATCAAATTTAGAGCTTTTTCTTTGTCTAATAAGTCTTAAAACATTTCAAAACACTTCTAGTAGGCAAGGTAGTTATATTTAAGGGGTACTCCCACTATGGTCACCAATGTATTATCATATTTTTGAGTTATTGATCAAAACTATTATATTTAGTAAGTTAAACATAATACCATCAAAAGGAGGGAATAAAGGAACAATCAATCAATTAAGAATGAAATTTTACCATCACATTTTAACTTATGGCTTCTCTCCAATATTTTCAAATTGATTCTAATGCCAAATTGATTTAATGTAGATTGCTTGCTTGTAACTTCAAAATGACTCCAATAGCTTCCTTTAATAGTTGAATGGATTATCAAGAGTATGAGGATGCTTTAGGATGGCTAAGTATGAGAGTATAATGAGGGATTATGAATTTAAAGTTATTTTGGTCATGTCTCAAGCATGGATTTTATAGGATGGTAGAAGGAATTTTTAGGGAATTTTAAATTATTTAGAAGTCTCTAGTTTAGAGACTTCTAGAATCTTAGAGGAACTTCTCTAGCTCTATAAGTTTATTGATTAGTTTAAGGGATGGTGGGGGATTAGATGAGGATTAAATGAGGTTTAGGATTCATAGGGATCTAGGAGAGGTTAGGGTGGTAGGTTACCTAGGGGGGTAGTTGAATAAATAGGAATTTCAAATTCATAAGTGGGCTAGTGGGTAATGTTGGCCAAATTTGGCCCACATACCAAAATTTGCCTAATTTAGAATAAGAAGTTGAGCAAGGTACTGATTGAAGAAGTGATCCAAAATATAGAATTCAAGGGAGATCATATTGATTGAAACACTTTTGAAACACTTTAAGCAAGCTTAAAGTGTAATTTTATTGATCTTTTAAAGAGACATATCTAGAGTAGATAGAGGATCCAGGTGAGTTTTCATGTTGTTCAAGCAGTTCAAGAACATGGAACATATTTGCAAAATATTTAGAAAATCACTCGAGCTTCCAAATATTAGGAAACACTTCAAGAATAAAATTTGAGTGAACTAGAACATCCTCAAGATGTCATACAAGAATGAATGGACCAGTCAACTTGTACATTTTATAAGTATGCTTAAGAGGCCTCACAAGCTAGTAGGTCATGAACACATAATGATTTTGTTATTGAGAACATGCTCTACAAGTTTCATGTCTTGATGAGATTACTATCTTGAGATATAAGACTTTGTATTTGAATGTGTAGAATGAGACATTCATACAAGAGTCAATTTTAAACCTTGACAAATAGATTTTTTTGGTTTAAATGATTAGTGACAAGAATGCAAACATCATGAAAAACACATAGACCAGTCCATTTGAACATTTTATAAATATACTTAGAAATCTCCTAGAGCTAGTGGATCAAGTGGGCACAATTTTTTTGGTCTCAGAAACATCTCCAACAAATTTGGTCCCTCCATGATTTTTGCACTTCAAGATATAAATCTTCAAAGTTTGTCAAGTAATGGGGTAAGTTTGCATAGACATAAACTTCAAGCCATTGAAAAAATCCATTGGATCTTAAATTTAATGGTATATAGGACATCAAATATGTCTATGGGGATGTCAAATGATGTTCATGTGAATGTCAAATTTAAGCATCAAAAAGTAGTCATTGAGGTTTCAAATAGGTCCCTAGAAGATCAAAGGAGTGCATTTAATCATACATCAATATCAATGGTATGCAAGTAAGTTAAAGAGGTCAGAAGATCTTGAGATCAAATACATTGATGACAAGTGGTATAAGTATCTTAGATTGATAGAAGATCAAGGATCAGTGTTCATTCATATCTATCAAGATCAACAAAGTGAGATGAGTCAAGGAGTCAAAAAATCAAGTTAGTAAGTTGATAGCCAATAAATGAAGGAAAGCTTGGGACATTTTCAATGAAATTTGAAGAAGCTATGTTGGACCTAGGTAAAGCAATATGCATAAAAGATGAGCTCCAAGTGATCTAGGATTGGACCAGGGTCACATTTTAGAGATGAAACATCACCATTTGAGCTCTATGGAGATGAAATAAGTCCTTCAAACCTAATCTAAATCAAGGGTGAACATATTGTTTTCAAAATAAGACTAGGCATTGAGTTGTAGAAAAACCAATAAATGACATTGGTTTTTAGTCCATAGTGAATCTATATTAAAGATATAATATAATAGAATATGTTATCATCTAAAAGGGTCATTTCCTTGATAATTAGGTACCTATAGCCACTTGAAATAGACTAAGTAAGACTCTATCAATTATAAGGCATGAAGAGTTTGTCCTCATCAATAGATCAAGTAAAGATGGTGTGGAGTCTCAAGATGAAGACCTAGTAGTTGAATAAGGATCATGGAACAATAAATTATTTTTAAAATCCTTTGAAGATGTGCCATCTTGATAAGATCATGGCTCAACATCCTCAAGAATGCTAATCCATCAGGAGCAATTAGACCTCTTTCAATGTTTTTTATCTACTCAATTCCTTCTCTCTCATCCCTTTTTTCTATAAATATAGTTTTTAAAGCCTTGAAATTAATCCTTTTTTTGGTATGACTAGACTCTACCAAAATTTTACTATAACACCTATTTGATATAATAAAGACTAGATTCCTCCATTTTGAAGCTGAATTGAAGTGTGTCTTATGAGTTCATTGATTGGTTGAGTGAATGTGTATTTTCATTGCCTTTGTCTAAATTTTATCACCTTCATGATTTGATTTATCAATCCTCACAAGTCATTCCAAGTGTAATATATAGTTTGTTAGTCAATTTGGAAGTGGACAATTGCCCTTCCATGCTAGATTAATAGTTGGTTCATGCCTTTTTGTGAAATAATTATGTGAGTGATTTTTTTAAATTCTGAAATACATCCTATAGTATGTATTTTTAAAGCATAAGTGTTCAAATTATTGGTGCATCACCACATTTTCATATTCTTTTCAAATTTTATTTTAAATCTCTCTCCTTTTTCCAAGCAAGTGCTAGTTTAGGTGATAGATCTAGAAAGAAGCTGACCTTCTCTAGAGGTTTGACCCTATTATAGATACCCATAACCTAGGATCGATCCCATGTTAAACTAGATTTAAGAAAAATAACCTTAATAATCTTTTGCTTGGCTAGGGTGCAATCTAAAATGTCAATAGTTTTGGCATGCCTAGTGGGTTCTTTTCCTTGGCATAGTTGAAGTTTGGAGTTGAGAAGTATCTGCATTAATAGGAGACATATACCATTATCAAAAGTTTAATATTATTAAAATTTCAAAGATTCAAATTGTATTCTCATGCCAAAGGTCACTACAAGGTCAACAAGTAAAGGTATTCCCATTGAATTCATTGAGCTACCTTTTACTTATTATAAAAGAGTAAGATTTAATAGTATAAGACCTTATCCTTAAAAGCAATATTTACCCCTAGTCATCCTATTATTTTATTCTAAGTTATAAACCCCATTACCCAAATCCCATTCTCCTAAATGGTGATGAAGAATAAAGTGTTTGCTTTATTTAACAGAGGTAGTCCTCTCAATTTGGCCCATCTTGATGACATTACCATGTCTAGCCTTAAGAGTGTCCCTTTTTTCTTAGGATAAAAGGATAAAATAACTATTATTGAACACATTAAAGATGTTTCTATTCTTTGTGTTGTTCATAATTTTACTTAAGATAATGTGGTTATCAGACTGCTTACTACTTCCTTCAAGAGAAAAGCATTGCAATGGTATATAAACCTTATTTTGATTTCCATTGCAACCTATGATGAACTAGGTGAAGCCTTAGTCAAATATTTTGAGGAAAAATCTGATCATCTATCCTTAGTGGAATAGATGACTACCATAAAGAGGCACCCCCATGAATTCATGTCTAATTTTAACCTCAAATTCCAAAAGACATGGACTAGGATACATGTATTGGTTAGACCATCCAAAAAATATGCCTTCTTGTACTATCTAAAATCCCTTAATTTAGATATTAGTGTGATGATATAGTCCATGGGTGGTAATACTTTGACAAATGCCTATGAGGTTATAATAAGAGTGGAAAATAGCTTGATACAAGATCGTAATCTTTCTCCAAGGCCCCCAATGCCCACATTTCAAGAATTACAATCCACCCCACCCCCTCAAGTTCATCAAATCCCATCTTTAGCTCTAATTCCATCTCCTAAAGCCCAAGATATAACTCCTTCTAAGTAAGCTACTCAGCTACCTTTAGATGGAGATTTGAGAAGTTTGTTATAATCTTCTAGGAATGAGATAGTTTAACTCAAAATAAAAAATACCAAGGTTGGCCTTATCAATAATAGAATTAGACCTCTTATTAATATAATCAAAGGATTCCCATCAAGGTTTAAGATAAAATAGTCTTCTTTATCAATCACAAGGAGCCATAGTTCCATCCAAACCATATGCAACCCTTTATCCTAATGAATCTTCAAGTTCAAAATTCATTATTCTCACACCTCCTCAAAATAATTTTATGCAAGATTCAAGTTGGCAGCCATTTGATCCCAATGATACTCAAAACCAGTCCTTAGTACCCTAAAACATTACTATGCCACAAATATCACAAGAAGAGTTTTCTATTTAAGAAGTTCAATATCAAGAGACTAATTTGGCACCATAAGGAGTGTCTAAATAAGTCCAAGGGTATCTTGATTCTATTAATGTAAATTGGTAAATGGATGATCAGGTTACATTCAATCAAATTGGTGAGACTAACAATATAAGTGGTCAAGTTGTAGCTCTAACTAGAGCTAAAAGAAGAGATATTGAGGAACCTCAAAATGTGAGGAGTGGATATAATAATCCTAATTTTATTTCTAAGAGTGAAAAAGATCAACCTGATATCCCTAAAACACAAAAAAATTATAATATAGAGGCCAAGAAGATTCCTTAAATACCTTTGGTTTATGAACAACCAATTGTTCAAAAGATGTAGCCAAAGTTTAGTGGATCTCAATTAAACATAATAAATAAAATATAATAATGTTAGCATTAAAATTTGGGATTCCCTTTTATTCTAGGATAAAAGGATATCCTTATCCAAGAGATTTCAGCTCTCAAGGTGTCTCTAAAATTAGTTGAAAAACAAGGTGCAATCCTAACTAATTCAAAGTAGTCAACCAAGTAACAAGATCAATAGATACACAAGATGGTGAAAGTGGAAAAATATGAATTAAAATCAAGTAAAACTCCTCCTTTATACATTTATTTAATAGTTGGTGACTGTTTAGTTTATTAATATATGGTGGATAGTGGAGCTAGTAGCACTATCATGCCTAATCAAATTATAGATAAGCTTAGCCTTACCTACGAGCCAAACACTAAGGGAGTGTTGAAAATAGATGGTTTATGAAAAAATATATTAGGCATCATCAAGGATCTAAAGTTGATGCTACATGCTTGACCCAATGTTACCATTCAACAAGATGTAGTTGTGGTGGACTTGCCTCCCTATTTTACCATGTGTCTTTCAAGGGATTTTAACTCAAAGATTGGAGGATATTTATTAGTTGATTAAACATATATAATTTTTAGGAATAGGTATGTTAATAAGGTAATGACATATTATAAACCTATTACACACTTTTATTTAGACTTTATATGCTAAGTATTATGAATAGTAATTGTATCATCTCAAATGAAGTCCTAGAAACTAGTAAAGAGGAAATTGAGTCACCTCTAGATGGAGTTATATATCTATTCTTAGATGAATGGGCCTTTGATTTTCATGAACATGATACTTATAATCTAATTGAATAATAAGGATTTGGTTTTTACTATCTTGATGAAAAAGATACACCAATTCTAGCCTTGATGAAGGATGAAGAGTCTAGTGATGTCTTATGGAAATTATACTTTGATGGATCAAGAAATAAGCATGGTACCAGGGATAGAATGATGCTGATTTATCCAAAAAAACAAAGGTATTTATATTCTCTCAATTTTTAGTTTGGTTTCTCAAATAAAGTTTCTGAATATGAAGCACTAGTTTATGGTTTGCAATGGGCAAGGAAGATGAAGGTAAATTTCTTACAAGTTTTTGGAGATAGTGAACTAATAGTTCACAAAGTAAGTGGTCTAAATATATGGAAAAATAAATTTATAATATATTATAAACATATATTATGGGACCTACTTGAATATTTTTAGGCCTTTAATATTCAAGGAATCTAGAGAAGTGAGAACAAATATATAGATAGGCTAGCTACCATTAGGTCACAGTTTAATATCCTAGATGACATAAAAAATGAACAGGTTCAGTCACACATCAAAGTGGTTGTGAGACCTTCTATTCCATATAATAATGATAATTGACAAGTTTTTGATAATGATAATAAGATTGTCAAGTTCTTACAAGAAGACATTGAGTTTTACTCAAGGAACTAAGGGAAGTTCTCATGGCAATATGGTGACCAGATTGTGTAGTTAAAGACAAATAAGTTTCCTAAAGGGTTGGTCACCCTTGAGAACATATTCAACTATGATGATTATTTGAGGAAGGAAATTTTTTTATTATCAACAAAGGAGGAACATTATGCTAATGTGGATATTACAACTAGTAAGAACTTAAATTTAGGCAAAATTTGCAATCCTATAGAAAAGGAAACTTTCATTAAGTTATGTTCAAGTTTTATGGATGTATTTTCATGGAAATATAGTGACCTTAAATGATTTTATCCAAGTCTAGATCAATATATCATTGAGTTAGAAGATAAAATTAAGTTAGTAAAATAAAGAAAAAGTCCCATCAATCCAAAGCTTGAACCTTTAATGAGAACTAAATTTCATAAGCTCATTGAGTCAACTATCATATTTCCAATTAATCACTCAACTTGGGTGGTAAATATTGTTCCAATAAGGAAAAAGAGTGGTGAAATGAAATGGTGTGTTGAATTTAATTAATTGAACAAGGCTTCTCTTAAAGACCACCATCCATTGCCATACATGGAATAGATTCTATAATTAATTGATGGTTCATAGAGGTTTTCCATGTTGGATGGCTATAGTGGTTACAATCAGATTTTGGTCAAGGATGAAGACCAATTCAAAACAACCTTCACCATACAGTGGGGTACATTTGCATATAGAAAGATGCCTTTTGGTTTATCCAATGATGGAACCACTTTTTAAAAAGTCATGTATATGGCATTTTAGGGTCTCATTAACAAGTTTATTCTTGTTTATTTATATGATATAATAGTATTCTATGATAGTGGATATGAGCACATGATTCACATCGAGTTATTATTTGAAAAATGTAGATAGTTTGGGATATCTCTAAAGCCCAAAAAGTGTGTCTTCTCAATTCATGAAGGTAAGCTTCTTAGACATGTGATTTCAAAGCATGGTATGACTATAGATCCTAACAAGATAGATTAAATTCTTTCACTCTCTTTGCCTTAGCATAAGAATTCTCTACAAAGATTCTTAGGGAAAATAAATTTTATAAGAAGGTACATTTTATATTTTTCCATTTTATCTAAGCCACTCATAGCTATGCTAAAGAAGAATTAGAGTTTCATTTGGTCAAAGGAAAGAGTAAGAATCTTTGAAGAGATCAAGAAAGCCATAGCTAATGCTCATAAACTTTTAAACCCTAATTTCACAAAGGATTTTACCTTATACACTTATACTAACATTAACACCATTTCAGGTATTCTTATGCAACAAAATCATGAGGCTTAAAGTAGCCACTATCCTTCTTTAGTCAAAGCTTGGAATAATATGAAACAAGGTACTCTTTTATTAAAAAGCATGTACTTTATTTTATAAGATCTCTAAAGAAATTTAGATATTTTTTATCTAATAATAATATACATCTAATGGTTTCCCATCTAAGTATCAAAGAATTCCTTTTGATCAAGGATATATATGAGAAAAGAGTTGATTGGATAACCAAACTAATGGAGTATGATGTGGAGATAAAGGTCACAAAGCTAGTAAGAAGCAAAGGACTTTGTGAATATCTATCCAAGGAATTACAAGAATAAAATGAGGTGGTTATGGTGTCACATGATAAATAAAACATAGATGATAACACCTCACCTTCTAGCTAGTTCAAAGACATGGTAAGATTTCTCCATGATGGTATTTATGCCTCTCATCTAACTCTTTCAAAAAGATATTTCAGGTTGCAGTCCATTCCTTTTCTTCTTGTTGGTGGTGTCTTATTTAAGAAGGATATCAATGGCATGTTACTAAGATGTATAGATACACATCAGACATAGAGAGGTGGGTATTATTGACCAAGTTTATTTGGAGATTGTCATGCATGGGTTATAAAATACAAACAATGTTATATGTTTGTTGAAAAGGTCAATATTGTAGCCTTACCCCTCCAACCAATTTCAATAAATCAGCCTTTAATGCAATGGGGATTGGACTTTATTGGTCTCATTAACCCCCCTTCAAGCTTAGGTCACAAGTGGATATTGATTGCCACAAATTATTTTACAAGATGGACAGAGGTAGTAACATTGAAGGAAGTGAATGAGTCCAATGTTCTAGATTTATCTAAAGGCCTGCTTACAAGGTTTGGCATCCCTTCAACCATTATTTTTGACAATGTTATGGCCTTTATGGGATCTAGAATCAGCCAATGGGTAGTTCAACATAGTTTCTCTCGACACTTCATCAAATTATTATCCACAAGGAAATGGCCTTGCTGAGTTGACAAATAAGAATCTATTAAATATCATAAGAAGGACTATTTAAGATAATCATAGGTCATGGTACCTCAAATTAAATTCAGCTCTATGGTCTGATAGAATCGCTTATAAGAGGTCAATATCCAATTCTCCATATAATCTGGTATATGGTAAGGAAGTAAAAATGCTTATTTCTCTTGAATTTATAGCCCTAGAATTGATGTACCAAATTGATTTATTAGAGAATGATCTAATAGAGATCAGATATGCTGAGATTATGAAGTTTGAAGAGATAAGACATCAATCTCTGCTAGTCATGGAAAACCATCAAACACAGGTGAAGAAATCCTTTGACAAAGGAGTGTCTTCACATAATTTCAAAGAAGGAAATTTGTTCCTAAAATGGAATGAGGATAGAGTTAAAATAACAAATAACACCAAATTTGACTCTCTTTGGATTGGTCTATATTTAATCTCTTACTGCAAATACCATAATGTTTTCCAACTTGCAAAGATGGATGGTGAGGAGCTTCCTATCCCAGTCAAATGGATACATCTAAAACATTGCTATTAAGGAAGCTAAGCTCCTTGCACATAGTTAATTTTTTTATTTTCCTCTAAGTGTTATTTTAAACACATAGGTTTATTTCTATTTTATCCCAAATAAGTGTTGTTTGCACATTTGCTTTTATTAGGTTAGTTTCCTTATTTTTTATGTTTCTTTCCCTATTTTGGTGGAATTATATTGTATTTTCAATCAATAAGTCTCTTATAGTCATGAAATAGATGTGTTATCTATTATGAGTTAAAAGGTAATGTAAATGGTCTAGTATTTAAGCATAGTAGACATGCTTCCCAAATAAGTTGCCAAAGATGTTGGCTAAATTTGGCCCACATACCAAAAGTTGCCTAATTCAGAATGAGAAGCTAACTAGTGACCTGATTAAAGAAGTGTTCCAATGTCATAGGGAGAAGATTGACTTCAAGGGAGATCATATTGCTTGCAACACTTTTTAAACACTTTAAACAAGCTTAAAGTTTAACCCTATTGATGTTTCAAAGAGATAGGTCCAAAGCAAATGGAGGATCTAGGTGAGTTTTCATGTTGTTCAAGTAGTTCAAGAACATGAAATAGAGTTGCAAAAGATTCAAGAAATCATTCAAGCTTCCAAAGATCAAGCAACACTTCAAGAATGAGCTTTGAGTGAACTAGACCATCATCAAGATGTTATGTAAGAATGAATGGACCAGTTAACTTGTACATTTTATAAGTATGCTCAGGAGGCCTTGTAATCTAGTGATTCATGAACACACAATGCTCTTGGTTCCAAGAACATGCTTTGCAAGTTTCATGTCTTGATGAGATTGTTATTTCAATAAATAATAATTTGAAGTTAAACTTGTAGAGTGAGATGTTCGCATGAGATTCAATTTTAAACCTTGAAAAATAGCCATTTTGGTTCAAATGATCAGTGATATGCACACAGACGCCATGAAAAACACACAAACTAGTCCATTTGAACATTTTATAAACATACTTAGAAATATCCTAGAGCTAACACATCAAGTGGGCACAATGTTTTTGGTCTTAAGAACATCTCTAGCAAATTTGGTCATTCCATGATTTTTTTACTTCAAGATATAAATATTCAAAATTGGTCAAATAATGGGATAAGTTTGTGAAGACATCAACTTTAAGCCATTGAAAAAATCCATTGAAGCTTAAATTTGATGGTCTATAGGATGTCAAATATGTCTATGGGGACATCAAATGATGTTCATATGAATGTTAAATTTAAGCACTATAAATTAGCCATTGAGGTTTCAAATAGGTCTCGAGAAGATCAAAGGATCACATTTAATCATATATCAAGATCAATGATACACAAACAAGTTAAAGAGGCTAGAGGATCTTGAGAGCAAATGAATCGATGAAAAGTGGCATGAATGTGTTAGATTGGTAAAAGATCAAGGATTAGAATTCATTAATACCAAACAAGATCAATAAAGTGAGATGAGTCAAGGAGTCAAAAAACTGAGCTAGTAAGTTGACAACCAATAAATGAAGGTGAGCTCGAGACATTTTCAATGAAAGTTGAAGAAGCTATGTTGGACCTAGGTAAAGCAATATGCATAAAATTTGAGCTAGATGGTGATCCAATATTGGACCAGGGTCATATTTTAGAGACCAAGAATCACCATTTGAGCTCTATGGAGATAAAATAGGTCCTTCAAACCTAATGCAAATTAAGGGTCAACATCTTATTTTAGAAATAAGACCATGCATTAAGTTGCAATAAAACCAATAAATGACATTGGTTTTCAATCCATAGTGAATCTTTATTAAATATAAAATATAGTATGATATCTTATCTTCCAAAAGGGTCATTTCCTTGACAAGCAGGTATCTATGTCCACTTGAGACAGACCAAGCAAGACTATGTCAGTTACAAGGCATGAAGAGTTGGTCCTCATCAATATATCAAGTAAAGATGGTGTGGAGTCCTAAGCTAAAGACCTAGTGGTTGAATAAGGATTATGGAACATTAAATTATTTTATAAAGCTTTTGAAGTTGTGCCTTCTTGATAAGATCATGACTCAACATCCTTGAGAATGATAATTCATTAGGAGCAATTATACTTCATTTAATGTTTTCTATCTGCTAAGTTCCTTCTCTCTCTCATCCCTTTTTTCTATAAATACAAGCTTTTAAGCCTTGAAATTTATCCCTCTTTTTGGTATGAATAGAATCTACTAAAATTATACTATAACACCTATTTGATATAATAGAGACTAGATTCCTCCATTTTGCATCTAAATTGAAGTGTGTCTTATGAGTTCATTGATTGGTTAAGTGAATGTATATTTTCCTTGCCTCTGTCTAAATTTTCTCACCTTCATGATCTACTTTATTAATCCTCATAGGCCATTATAAGTGCAATATATAGTCTGTTAGTTAATTTAGAAGTGGACAACTACCCTTCCATGCTAGATTAATAGTTGGTTCATGCCTTTTTTTGAAATACTTATGTGATTTATTTTCTACAAGTCTTGAATACATCCTATAGTGTGTCTTGTGAAATCATGATTGTTCAAATTATGGGTGCATCATCATTTTCATATTTTTTTATAAGTTATTATTAATCTCTCTCCTTTTTATAAGCAAGTGCTAGTTTAGGTTTAGTTTGGGTGATAGATCTACAAGGAAGTTGGCCTTCTCTATAGGTTTGACCCTATTATAGGATACTCACAACCTAGGGTCAATCCCATGTTGAACTAGATTTGAGCAAAATGACCTAAACAATCATTTTCTTGGCTAAGGTGCAATCTACAATGTCACCATGTAGTTAATGCAATAGGATTAGTAGTTAAGCAGGCTAGTTAGTAGGTTAATGGGGTTATTAATTGGTCATAAGGGTATGTAAAGGTTTATAAGGTGTAGGTAATATTATATAGGAAATTAGGATTTTAATTAATTAGTTTAGATTATGGTTATTAGACAAATTATTGAGTTTAGTATAATTATTAGGACAAATAGATTTAAGTGCATATAAAGGGTAAATTAGCTACACATGCTATTTTAAATGTTAAACATAGTAGTGTTATTACTTATATTCTAATATAATGTAATATTCCTTTGCAAACTAATACTATACTAACTACCAATGAAGATCCCAAGCTCACCTTTACTAAAGTAGAATCTATTCCTCATCCTAACCTTCAAGAGGGTGATAGCTACTTTTCCTCTCACCAAATCCATGATATCATTTCTCCAAGGGGTAATATGACATAACCCATCATGCCTAATCAAGTTAATAAAAATAGTGTACCAATGGTTAATATTATTAACCAAATCCAACCCCTAAAGGAGTACCTAAGTGATTTAAATGTACCTTCATAAGA
Source organism: Torreya grandis (assembly GCA_037957365.1). Lineage (NCBI taxonomy): Eukaryota > Viridiplantae > Streptophyta > Pinopsida > Cupressales > Taxaceae > Torreya > Torreya grandis. Next base: position 1,647,085 of record JARHVA010000349.1, read on the forward strand.
AGTTATTTCTTTGATGCATGTCATTGGTGATTTACAACACAAATTAAATCAAATTAATTTAGAAATTAATGATTACTACTCTTGGGTTGATTCAAATTCTATTTATGGCAACCCTATTCCACATAATATATTCCATGCACCATTATCAAATAAGTTTTAGATACCAACATTTCCTAAGTTTAATGGACATGGAAACCCTTACTTACATCTCAAAGTTTATAGGAAAGTTATGTATGGGTGTAATGGTAGTTTGATACTATTACAATTATTTCATAGGAGCCTAGAGGATGAAACATTAACTTGGTTTCATCATTCAATCCATAATGGCTCATTACATACATATGTTGAGTTAAAAGAGGTATTTATTATGTATTTTATTCAAAATAAGGGACTAAAATCACATATGAGAGATTTCCTTCATTACATCAGGGCTACTCAAATCCAATTATTGATTACATACTATAGTTTAATTCATGTATGTAGAAGTTAATATATCAACCTAAAAATTTAGAGATATAATATATATTTTCTAGAGGCTTCATATTTCTTATTAAGTAAATTTTTTTATATCAAATAACTAAGTCATTTCAACATATTTTTCATATAGCTATGGTATTAGAGGAGCAACTAGGACTAGTCAAGATTAATGCAATGGTAAATTTTGATCTAGAGCCATTACCACCAGAGTAATATAATTTGGTTCAATCACCTAATCCACCTCTTCAAAAGGAAAAAGTGGAACAAAAATTATAATTGAAAGTACTCAACAAAGGCAAAGAATCAATTTATAGATCAACTCCTACAGTGATCAAAATACAATATACCAAGAGAGAGCCTATATAATTTGATTCATCTAGATATAGGCCTCATGTTGTTTTATTGACACTATTGGATAAGAGGATGATCAAACTTTATAATAATAATTATCATCCATCATAACATCTAGATAGATCCAAGAATCAACCATATCAAATTATCATCACATAAATGGTCATTGGGATAATGGTTGTTGTGCATTCAAAAATCACATTGAATAATATGTTGACAGAGGCATTATTGAATTTTTAAAGGGGACATATTGGTATCCTTATCCTCATTATCATATGTCACATTCTTACATGATATATATTTATTCTATAATGTTCCTTATAAGTAATGGTTACTCATCATGTCAATAGCGAGTCTTCTAGAACACCCAATTATGTGAAATCTATTGTACCACAGAGCCAAGAGAAAGGGAAACTAGTATAAAGATTTAGACCAAATTACAATGGTTTGGTGACAAAATAAAATTCATATTAACCAATATTCATAGTGAGAAGTAAACTAATATGGCCATAATAGTGCTACCACCAACATATAGTCATTTAGTTACACATAATGAGAAGTATGTTTCATAGTTCCTTTTTCCTTTAGGGTGGATAGATTATTTTTATAGTTTAAATTAGTTTATACATAATTCATATATAATCCATTAAAAAATCATGTTACTAAAATTATAACACATACAATTAACAACATCAAACACCTATCTCTTTAAACACTTACAATTTTATAATCACATACAATTATTGAGATACAAAAATGTCAAATATATATATACATCACTATTTAATGGTAGTATGTCCCACATGACCTCCCTTCTCACTATCCTCTATATCACTAGCCACACAATACCTAGAACTTGAGGCCCTAAAATCATATCAAATCCTGAAGTAGAACCTATGTCTCTTATCTCTATCCTCATACACTACCAGTCATGCCTTCACATTGACATGCTCTCATTATAGTTGAATCTAATCATCTAGTAGCATAGGACCTAATATTCTCATAGGATCAAGTGGAGGAATCTCTCACTTACCCAATGCATTTTTAAAATCATCTCTTTGTAATTGCTCACACATACACCATAGTGGAAATTACCACTCTATCAAATAAGGGCATGTGCACACCAAAAATTGCCATAGCTCACTCAATCAATCCATCCTCCAAAACAATAATAGTAAAATGTCATGTCAGTTCATGTAGTGATGACTTAATCATCACCATCTAATACTCTTCATCATCTATACCAACACATAATTAAATGTGTATTACTCACCAATAAACATATATCATTCAAATCATGAAAAACATACAAACATATCAAAATCTAAAATTTGACCTAATAAAATTCATACATCCAACCTCCCTCAAAAGCTCAAGATCTATAACATCATCAAATAAAACTCTTCCCCTAGGAATAATGGATCCTATTTGTTATGTCTTGACCATACTATGTATTCATTTGTACAGCCACATCATCCACATCTAGGATCTCTATTTTCATATACCTCTCATCTATGGGAATAGGTGCTAAATCTTCTACCAAGGGACTCCCTCTATTTATATATCTCACTAAATCCCACACATTCCTTATTTACACACACAAAGCTAGGGACACATCTTAGAATAACCCAAACTATCTCATCACTTGATCATACTAGAAGTGCTCATATGCATTCATCCATCAATTGTGTAACCAATAACTAACATGAATTTGATGTAATTTATAATATCTTCTATCCACCAAAAAAAACCTATATATGGTATCTAAATAATATCTCTATTAGTCACTTGATCTAGTATATGTCATCATCACATGGTGCTTCGATTCTATATCTACACAATACTAGTCCACCTCTTCACAAACACCTATGGATGTGCCCACTCAAGATGTGGCATCCCAACTACCCATGTAACCACTATATTCTCATAGGCCTAACAATGTAATTATGTTATCAAACTAATGTAACCACCAAAGGACTTCTAAGTAAAACTATATAGATCATAATATAAGTAGGACAACATCAACCTACACCAATAATATACACTACCATGTTACTCCAGGTCTTGGATAATCCCAAGCATATGATATGATTGAGATACACCACTCCCATATATAACTACAAATGATGCTAGTAAAATAGCCAAGAAATTCCACAATCATGAAACATTTGATAATATAATTATAGATAATACACATTTGACTCACTATTTTGTATAGTGCTTAACATCTACACTACCAATAAAATATGTACATGCTCAATCCACATCCCTACACCCCACAACATCTTGAATCACTACTCTCATAATAGTAATAGGTAGTCATAATATCCTTCACACATCCTCTAGGGTAATAGTCATCTCCCTAATAGGTATCTAGAATATGTGCATATTTTCATTCCACCACTTAGCTAATGTAGTTATCATATGAGCATCCTAAGCCATGATCTCTAACCAACCCACATACCCTATCTTAATCCTCTAAAAAATATACCTCTATTCATTTGACATGGGCAACCCATGAATATTCCCATCATCTGGCCTCCCTATAACTCTATACTACATATATCCAACTACATAACACCAAAATAGGTAAATAAGAATAGTAAGTAATCAAAACCCAACATAAAATTTTTACAAAAACAAATAGGGCACATAATACTAGCATATCCCTTGTTGTTATTGTCTTGAGGACTATAACACCTTCTATAGGACTACAATGTTAGACATGAGCATCATCCCCTATATATGAGAGTTGCATCCAAGGAACAATAATTATAGGAAGGATATGAAAACTATCAGTGTAGATGATATTTTTTGATTATGTAGTACCTCAATCTCGTATACTTAGAAAAATCATGACCCTGGTTGTTATTCTTAGTTTTACACATTCCTTACTTCCACAAGCCTTGCATCTGATCTATCTTGTATCCCTTGTCCTATATCTTAGTTTGACTATTCTTATATTGATGACAAAAACATCCCATCTTATCTATAATGCTTAAAATGTACTTATCTTACACTTCTACAAGTTCTAAACATGTGTCTTCTCTCTTTCTCCCTGGACACTAATGTTTGGGTTAGATAGTAGCATACACATTTCTATCCTAGCCTAACACAAGTGTCTAGTGCCCTAAAAGTCATCCAATTTACAAATGAAATGTATTATAATGGTTATCCTAAGTGATATAATGCAAGTTATCTCACAATAATATTGGTATAAATATAATATCAATCCTCATTCATTCCTCAGCTAGCAATCAAACCAAAAGAACACTCAAGAAGCACTCAAATTACCAAAAATATTTTATATTTTTCCTTATTATGATATCAATCAAAGGAAAAAAACATCTAAAGGTCTGAAGTACTAAAGGATTAGTCATAAGGTCATGTTTTCTAACTTTCAAGCTAGGTCACTATTGTACTTACTGTACACATCACATGATTCACAAACAAGCCAACACATAGGGTAAAAATACATGAGTCTAAGATCATATTATAGAGTATTGGATATGTAGGTAGTTCCCTTTTATAATGGGCTCATTATGGGTTATATTGATATCATGTGCCTATTAACCTATTTTACCCCAAGGTCAGAAAGATATAAATCTAGGGTTTTACCATTTCACTAGGAAAAATAATCCATGTCCTAGATATAAATTCACTAGAATGAAGGTGAAGCCAAACCTAAAAGTATCCAAGTGATTGCATCTTATTTGAGTGAATATTTTATACAAGACACTAGCATCAAACTTAGAGACTAGCATCGATGCAATTGTCCCAGGGTGACATAATTATCTAGGAGCTAGAGGCAAAAGATCTAAAATATAATGATTGATCTATAAAAATTTCCTACTTGATTTCTACATGTACCAAATATATATATGCATTAGCATCATAACAATCCAAGTACACTTCTTTTCAATTTCTATATCTAGCATAATTATACTTTCCATTAATATGTTATCTTAATTTTATAAATTCAACATATGGTACATATGAGTTTAACACATTATTTAGATTGATATAGATTTGATATTCAATATTTTTCCCTATAATTTATATATCCTTAACCCTCACCAATAATTGGGATCCTTATATAAATTAGGGTTAAATAGTAGGGTGAAAAAACACACTATAGGTTCCATAATTTGACAAATATTAAAATGAACACAATTTTCATAGAAATCAATCAGACTAGTTTTAATTACTTATTAATTTCACTTCTTCATCAACATGGATAAGGGAATATACCTCTTCATACCATGTGCAAGTGATCACTCTCCTTCATGGCATCTTCGACACACTTAGAGTTAAAAATTTTCAAATTCTCAAAATACTAAAAATGAATAAAAACCTCTTCCAAATCAGCTCACAAGGACACTTTTTATCTCTAACACACTACTAAGGTATTAGTCCCAGATTATTTAACCATGTATACTTAGATATTGAATCTATTATATATTTTAAACCATGGCTCCAATCTCAAAACTATTTCTTCCATGTAGAACAAAACCCCAACAACTTTCATACCATATAGGTCTCACTCTTATACCTATTCACTCACCACCATGGAAACATGTACGGTATG